>CM076574.1:1059627643-1059712643 GCA_034641835.2 Pinus albicaulis
AAATTTCCTCCTTGAATCATCAAAGGAAGAGGTGAAACTCCTGCATAGGGATTCCAGATACAATCCTCCACTCAACAACAGAGAAAGGTATTTGTCTAAGCAAACAAATACTCAGAAATATGATCTATCAACAACCTTTTCTTACTGTCCTCCTTTTCCTTTTATAAGATGAGAAAATTCTTGCAAAACCTAAACCATCTTGATGATTTAGCTCTTTTCACATTAGAGGCTCCTTTCTAGAACTACACTGTCCCTTTTGGAGATGCAATGAATCTAGACAGTGTTGTTGATTTGGTCAAGGTTGACCCAGTCTTTAGCTCAAACCTATTTCACACCTGCAAGTGATCATTTACATAGCCCTGATTTATCTTTGTTCACATGGGCATTGATTTATTCAGACTTTTTAGGAGTTTTACATGTCCTCCTTTATTCATTTATTCATGAAACATAAATTAAAACAAAATTAAATATTCCTCTTAGCTAAGGCTAAGTGGGAACATTACAGTCCTCCCCTCCAAAATGTTTCTTGTACTCAAGAAACTAATAGGGTAATATTTGTGGTTCTTCTCCTTCTCCATTGATGGCACCATCAAGGATCAAGATTTCATCATGTACCAAGTGCTCATCAAGCCAATACATCAGAAACTTCTCCTCCAATGGTAACATGATAGGGACATAGTCTATCCCTTCAAGAGTGTAAAACTCAACAGAAATAAACACGGGTAAAGCAATGCCACATCTAAAACATGTATCATGGAGTACAAGATAAAGTTCCATCCCATGTGGTACATATACACTGCCCACTTTTTTCCCATACAAACCCATAAAAAATAGCAATATATCATCTATGTATGGAAGCAAAATCACATATATTCAAACTAAAATTTGCACTTGAGGAGGTGGGTCACAATCCCACATAAGGTACCAACATAGTGCACTCCTTGTTTTGAGTAGATCTGAGTGTGGTAGGTGGTACTCCCACAAAATATTTGCTGCATGGGTCACTTTGAGATGGCTGAAAGTGAAGCCCAAGTTAGGTGCCTTTGGGAAGCACCCATCATGATAGAGAATCTCTCTTTGCACCTCAAGGGAGTGGCCAGATTTAGAATTCTTATTGGCCTCATCAATGCCATGAGATCTGCATGTAATGTCACTCCTTGTAGCAGACATGGCCTGCATACATATGGTAAGAGAATGTGTCAAATCAGAAAAATAAACATGCTCCATAAGATCAGATTCTTTACCATGTAATTCTCCCACACACATGGAGTTAGGCATGGGCAGTCCTCCTCTTTTAAGAGAAGGAAGAGATGGATGAAACATCTCCTGCACAGAGTCCTTTGGCTGCCCCATATCCTCATAACTATTGCACTCTTGTAAGTTTTGATGTAGTTCCTCCCAATCATAGTGTTGATGTAATTCTTCCTTCATACCCTCCCAATCAAAACTCCTCATGATTAGGGAGTAGATCTTTGTTGACTGCATATAGCTAGAAAGGAACTCTTTGTGTTCTCTTTGTAATGTCTCTTGCTTAAGCTTGGAAGCTTGAGACAAGAATACTTTACCAGGATGATAGATGACCCCTTCATGGACCAAATAGCCTCCTCCTTGCTTCATGCCATCTAATATCATCCCGGTGTGTAGATCTTTGGAGTACTCCACAAGGAGGTGAGATCTCCAATAAGGATCTACACAACTCAACAAGGACAACGTTGTTGATGCATCTATGGTGGTGCTTGCCTTGTTGCTGATTTTTTATTTGACATTATACATGCCAAAATTGTTTGTGGGAAGGCTGATCCTCCCCTTTTATCCCTCCCACAACATTGTAGCTTCCTCTTCCATTTCTCCAGCACTTTGTGAGGCTTCCCCCACATGATCAGGATATAATGGCATTCCAAGTGGCTTTCCATGAGGTAGGAATGTTCCTTGCAATATTCTCATAAACATGAGAGAAGGAGATGTGAGGTACTTGCCCCCACTGTGCAATTCCATCTCTGTTGTTTGGGTGGAAACATCAAGTGAAGGATAAGTGTGCATGCCTTGAATTATTTGTTTTTTCCCACTCTTCAAGGCCACCCACTCCATCTGCAAGGCCTTCCAGTATGTCAACTACAAATAAATGGTCCACCAAGGTGTAGGTTCCCATAGTCACAGAAAGTGATGGAACATACTGCATACACTGCATAGTTCTATCTCTCGGAACCAAAACAGAGAACCCATCGAAATTATCTACGGGGATCCCTCTCCTCTATACAAGGTGAGCATCAATAAAATTATGGGTTGCCCCACTATAAATCAAAATAGACACTCTTTGGTTCATGACAGAACCTTGTACTCTTAGGGTCAAGTACTTGGGCACTCCCCTCAAAGAAGCAAGAGTCCCATTTGTTGGAGAAAAGGCTCCTCCTTCTTCTCTAGATGGTGATTTATCCTCCTCCTCATCATCACTAGCACTGTGACCTCTCCTAGGTCCATAATTTCCCTCTTCCTCCTCAAAATCAGAGAATACTTCAATATAGTGTGCTCTTCCAGCAGCACATCTATGTCCCAGTACCCATGGCTCTTGACAAGTGAAACAAAATATATTTTTCCTCAACTCCCTCCGGAGATAAATTTCAAGAGGTTTCTTTAGTGAAATCTCCTTGGATGGAGCAAATTTCCCTTCTTTCCCCTTAGAAGAGTGAGGGGTTCTGCTTTGGAAACTTGCCTTTGCTCTTGGCAAGGAATCTTGGAGATCCCTAGATCTCTCAGTGGAATCATGCAAAGTGATGGGCTTGGTAGACTTAACCAACCCATGCAAAGGTTCCTCTAGGCCATCAATGAACATGCAGACTCTCCTTGCTACTGACAGATCAGGGACCATTATAGACAACCTTAGGAATTCAGAGATATAGGCCTCTACATCTCCTGTCTGCTTAAGCTTTTCCAAGCTTATAAAAGGGGCCTCTGGATCTTTCCGATCAAATCTCTCCACTAGTATCCTAGTTAACTCAACATATTTAGACACATTGTTGTGTCCCAATGTAGATAGACCATGAAACCACCAGTTGTGGGCTTCACCCTCAAAATGCAATGCAACAATATTGATGGCTTCTACTTCGGGAAATTTATTCAACTGGAAATAGATGTCCAACTTTTCCACCCATGCTTTGGCAGAAAAAGAGGGTGATCCATCAAACTTAAGCAAGAAGAACCTACCCATAGTGTGGTGTCTCCCATGAAGGAAACCTCCATCTCTGTACTGTTGCCATGGCCTCCTCTGGTCCTTGAGATGGAAAAAGTCTTGAAAGCTCAAGTTATCCTTGAAAATCTAACTTTGTGAGTCATATTCCATAAATTAGCCTTCCAGTGAGGTTGGATCTTGCAGTCCTTCATTCTCTACAGCTAAGAAGGTAGGCATTGTAGAGCATTGTGAGGCCTATGGAGCTTGTGGCGAGCTCACAGGTTGACCAGTCCCAAAATGAGACATATCATAACTTTATCCATGATGGAATCTCCCAAGGGATTCCCTAATTCTATCCACTCTCATCTCATTTATCTCCTTGGACATATCTTGCATAGCCTCCAAGAGATTTTTTGCAAACTCCTCTGCTTCCTTATCCTTCTCATCCTTCTCATTCACAGTGGCTTTCCCCTTGTCTTGACCTCTGTAAAGGTCTTCAATGGTACAATCATACTTTTTATGACTTCTATCCTGGTATCTCCTCTCCCTCTCATTAAGAGGGTCTTCATATTTGGAATGCAGCATGACTGGTGCTCCAATGCTAGCACAGGTTGTGCCAAGAGTGGAGCTCTGATACCACTGTGATTATCCCTTTTTAGGATTCTCAAGATTCTATTCCAGAGATGGACTGCAGCGGAATTTAATATATATGTCACCTTTCAAAGAAAGGATGAGATCTAGAGGCTACCTGGCCAACTGCAAACTCTGTCTATAGAACTTGGAGTAATTCCTTTTTCAGGAATTTCAACAAGGTGCTCAAGTAAAATGCTGTATAAGTAAAAATGTGCAAAATTAATGTAGATCAGGACTTGTTTCCTCTTTTTTATGTTTTACGTGAATTATTTATGGAATTTAATCATAAAAAAAGCAGTTTAAGCACATTAAACAGATCTCCCAAAAAGTAGACTAGCTAAAAAGCACCCAAAGGGGAAGGCTGTAGTCAAATGCAAACACTGCTTCATGAATTGCCCAGTTTTAGCTAATGTTCAGTGGAGATCAACAAGGAAACTTATATTTCAGTAATACAGCAGCAAATAAGCATTATGATAAATCCCTTTCATTATACAATAGAAAGCAAGAGCCAATACAACAATAAATCTTTAAAAAAGAGAGCAGGAGCACATGTATATTTTCATAAATGCTTCAACAACGTTATTTTTCAGGAGGTTCAGTAGCTGGAAGGTACAACTTAGATCTAGAGCAGATCTATGGACAAAATAGCAGATCTATATCAGATCTGGAAACTCTATAGTTTTCTCTACAAGATCCACTTGTAATTTTGATAAAAGCATGCATGAATAAGAGTAGATCTGAGAAACAAGTTGCAGATCTAGAAACTGCTGCAGTAAATTTATGAATATAATATTTGATTACAATGGATCAGATTTGAATAGAACATAGATCAGCAAGCCAATCCATGGATCACCAAGTGGAAGGCAAAGCCCAACACAAGAGATCTCTGATCTAAACTATGAGTAAGACACCCTGCAAACCCTCATACATAAATAACACAGTTTACTTAGTGGGACAACGTTGTAGCTCAAATGACATAGAAAACTACTGAATAATTGCATATCTGAAGTACAATAAATGATACACTCTTCCAGGAAGTCAAAGGACCCACTCAATGGAGAGAGGCTCTCAAAATACATTAGATCTCTACATATCTAGATCACCACTTGCTGCAGCTTGCAGAGATAGAAAAACCCTCAATGGATTAGTGCTGCCAATGTAAGTAGGAGCTTGGCCTCAAGCTTGATAGTGGTTCATTTCAGCAAACTTTCCTCGAATCATCAAAGGAAGAGGTGAAAATCCTACATAGGAATTCCAGATACAATCCTCCACTCAACAACAGAGAAAGGTATTTGTCTAAGCAGATAAATACTCAGAAATATGATCTATCAACAACCTTCTCTTGCTTCCCTCCTTTTCCTTTTATAAGATGAGAAAAATCTTTCAAACCCTAAACCATCTTGATGAGTTATCATTTTTCACATTAGAGGCTCCTTTCTAGAACTGCGCTGTCCCTTTTGGTGATGCAATGAACCTAGACAATGTTGTTGATTTGGTCAAGTTTGACCCAATCTTTAGCTCAAACCTCTTTCACACCTACAAGTGATTATTTACATAGCCCTAATTTGTCTTTGTTCACATGGGAATTTTAGACTTTTTAGGAGTTTTACATGTCCTCCTTTATTCATTTATTCATGAAACATAAATTAAAACAAAATTGAATGTTCCTCTTAGCTAAGGCTAAGTGGGAACATTACAATCTATACCTAGTCATCCATATCCAGCTTAACTCATATGCTAGTGCAACATAACACATTCATATCATTATCACACTAGGAGGGACATTCATGTGATGTTGGGGGAGGGGTTGGACCTTCATGCTCTATAACACAGTCTAGTTGGGAGATACCACATGGAAAAACTAAGTGTTCCCATCCTAATTCATGTGACCCTTACAAATGTTGAAGTTATGGGAAGAATTTTTATAGGTCAAACACGGCCATTCGACATGAAAGTTTGATAGACGGAATTAGTATCTTGATCATGTCATTGTTTTTTCTTGATTGATTATATATATATATATATATATATATATATATATATATATATATATATATATATATATATATATATATATGTATGTATGTATGTATGTATGTATGTATGTATGTATGTATGTATGTATGTATGTATGTATGTATGTATGTATGTTTAGTTTATTTGTACGAATTTTTATATCTAATTTACATATCATGTGTACAATGCTATATTTGAATTATAAACCCTTGACACCTATAGATTCACCATTATTAGTTTCCACCATTAACGAAACAACACTCGCATGTTGTTGGTTTGATGTACCACAACTAAACATATGGTGGAACATTTTTCAGTGTTATAATCATGGTGTATATGCATACATGTTTATGGATATGTAGGATCTTTAGTATTTTCGATACACCTTCGATTCAAATTATGTTGTATTGAAATATAATTTATGGGAAAAAAGTAGGTATGCATTAAAGAACAATTTATATCATTTTAAAATGTTAAAATTTGATTGGGTTCCTCCCCTTAGCAATTTATACTACATGGGTAGTGAACATTAAGGGTATAAGTTTTTAGATTGAAATATACTTCCATTTGTATTTGATATGCTATCCCTTCAATATATTTTAAATTAGCTTGATCTACCACATATCTCTCTAGTCTATCCTTTCCTTCCATTTTGAATGCCATGTCAGCCTTCAAGCTTGTTAGTTTACCGATTCATGCTAGCATAAGTCTTCATACTATAGGTTGCAATGCTAGATTGAAATTTTCCTCCACAAGCTACTATTATGGGACCTATCTTTTCAAATAAATAACTTGTTCCATTCCCCTATTTGGTGGGTGTTTGCATGTGTGTAACATCCCTTAGAAGACCATATTTTATAATTTTGAAGGCAGAAATGTTTACAACATAATTTTGTTGATATATTCTTTCCATCCACATAGTATGAGTAATTCATGCATTGAAATGGCCCTTCCTATAAAAAAAAAATCATATGTTTTCATTTTTTGTTCTGGATATCATTATTTCATGTGTGTGTGTTTCATAATGAATGCTAACATGACCTTAATTAAGAAATCATGCCCTTCCACCTTCTTGCAACAAGTATATTGTGGGGTATAATTATGACATCATTTAATGTTTATATGTATCTCTTCCCCACCTAAAGAGTTGTTCAATTAAATATAAATCATGGCATATTGGAAATTTTCTTTGCACCAATTACATCATTTCTTCTATAAAATTCATGAAAATTTCCTCCAAATCTTCCTTAGTCACAAAATATTGGGATTTATTCCTCAATATATTTTATTTTTTGTGTACTTGTTACGTTTTTAAAGGACCACATTAAGATTAAAAAAAAGAAAATTAAACCTCTAATACCAATTTTTAGTGCTTAAGAAACCAAAACAATACACTTATTACAATTATGGAAATAAATAAAATATAAATAAATATTAAGTGCTAGAGGCAAGAAATAAATGATGCCATTTTCACACTCAAGGGTAACTTACACTTAGAAATTTGAGTAATGCAATAGGATGTCCCTAATAAATACCAAAAATGAGTTTATTGTATTGATAACATGATAATACATGCATATGAGAGGGAAGAAACTTATATTTATAAAAATAATGATACAAGCTCTAATTTAGGAATTATACAACTAATTAAATCTTTAAACCCTTACTATATTAAGGAATTATTTTTACAAATATAACATATGAGTCAAGCATATACATGTAAAATAGCTCATGTACATAGTGTAAAATCTACTTAATATATTGTGGCTAGGTACAAAAAACCATTATTATTAGGTATTTTTTTCTCTTTCTCATGTATATTTATTGTTCTAGTTAGTTAGAGTGGCGTCATCCTTTTTGACTTACTAGGTTATTATGGTGTCCTATTTAATACTACAACTACCCTATTTCTATTTTTTTGGTAATGCATTCTCACTTGAAGGTGGCTATTGGAATTATCTAAACTCCTAGAGAATTTTGGGATGTTTTCCCTCATGTAGGCAACATTGAGTCTTTGTCTTTTTGTCGATCACATGATTTCCATTTCCATCCTAGATGTTTTATGTCTTTGATTGTATTTAAAAATGGTTGTTTCTCCAACAAATAAACCATGTCCACTTGGGATGGATAGACATCCCCATTCCTAAATATCATGTGTCTAATTAAATCTTGTTATAATGTGAAATTTGTTATCCTTTTTTTGTATGCTAACATTCATGGGGAATTTGAACATGTGACTTATTGCAAGGAGTTCCTTGACACTGCACTCATTCACAATCAATCCAAAACCCCAAGAGTTATGAAACTGAAAATATGTTGTGTGTTTATTATTTATTTATTTCTCTCTCCTTTTTTATTAGCAATTCTAAAGATCAAATTTGAACTAATTTTCTATGCTTTATTTTTAAAAAAAACTTTACCAATTTTTATTTTTTTAAGAATTATTTATTCAAATTCTGTAGAATAAAATTTTTTTGCTCTCAAATTTTCCAACTTATTATAAAAATTATATAAAAACCTTAAATTTTTAAATATTTTTACAAGATATTATAAACTTTTTATATATTATCACAATTTTAATAATTAAAAGAATTTGACAAGATAATCATATCTTAAACATCCATTTTGATTATGGTGTATACCATCTGTTTTAAATACTAACGATATTCAAAGAAATGTGATAGGATCGTCTTAATCTTCAAAGTTGTGTTTGATAAAGAAATGTGATCTGATCGTCTTAATCTTGCATATCGATAATTGATCTTTACAAGCAGTTCTAAAAAGGTTATTGAAAGGTGAGTCACGAATTTGACATAAAGACTATAGGGCTTGTGCACTACTTTTTAGGTTTAATCTTGTATGTCGATAACTGATCTTTAGAAGCAGTTCTAAAAAGCTTATTGAAAGGTGAATCACGAATTTGACATAAAGACTATAGGGCTTGTGCACTACTTTTTAGGCTTAGACCTTTGGAATTGTGAATGCATAAGTGAGAAGATGATATAGATTTTGAAAAATATTCTTATCTTGGATTAGAAACCCTTTGTGAGTCGTATCTTTCTAATTTTGAAATTGTAGGGTAACTTGATTCACTCAATGAATTTAAAAAAATCATTACATGAAAAAATGAAAGTAATTATTGTTTTCTTATCTATCTATTGTCCTACATGTCTCTAATTGATTATATAAAATACATGTTTCTAATTCATTACATAAAATAAAATATTTTAATCATGTCCAGCTTTTGGAACCCACCAGTAGGCTAAATAAACTACGGAACCCACCATTAGCCCAAAAAAGAAAGAAAAAAGAGCAAAGCCTGCACAACCCAAAACACCTTGAAAGATTGTAGTACAGAAAATTATATTACATTGCGGACGTGAAATGAAATTAAATAGATTATCTTGAAAAGCGGCTGAGAGATCATCTCCAAATTGGTTGAGGTGCCCCGGAATCGCATTCGGTTAATGGCAATTCATGAGTCCATGAAATGCATATCCTCTTTGTTGTACGATACGATAGCCATCAGATTGAGCTCCATCGGAAACAGTACGACGGTCAGTCTAAAGATAAAGATAATTTGGTAATCGGATTCAAGGAATTTTGATTTTTACATAAATGAGTGGACAAATTTTGATTTCAGGAAAAGCATCATACAACTATAAAAAGTAAAAAATTATTGGACTATATTAAAGAATAATCAATTTAATTTAAAAATAATTTATTTCACCACAGGTTAAACACACCACCCACTAGCCTATTATTTTGACAAGTCCCGCGAGTGTCGCCCTGCAAACACGTTTCAGATGGGAAATTCGTTGCGATAACGTTCGTCTCTGTCAAATACCAACCCACTATATTAATTTCCAACCTACAGATCAGCAGTTTAAGCGTCTAAATATTTTTTAATTTATTTATTTCAAAATAGCCCATAATATTACCATTTGATGTGCAATACACAAGATGCCTGTAACATCGTAGCTAACTTTATCTGGAAACCCGGAGAGATTGTCAACAAAAATATAGTCGGCGCCCTTCTTTGGCCTGTGTAACCACTAATCCTATCAAGTTTGATTTTTGTTTTTTTCTTTCTTCTTCTTTAATGACATTCTTGGATGAAGATAGCTGTAATAAATACTTGGTAGCGAATTAATAAACACCATTATGATATATTTTGGTATAGGAAAACAAAATATTAAATATAATTAATATATTAAAGTTAACATATTAAATTAATATATTAAATATATTGAGTCAGTCGGTATGTTTTTTTAATATAAAGGAAAAATTTAAAAAAAAATTGAATTTACATGGGGGTGTTTTATTATACAATAAAACATATTCAAATAAATTGAAATATATATATATATATATATATATATATATATATATATATATATATATATATATATATATAATTATAATTATAATTTTAAAATAAAATAAATTTATATTTAAATAAATATATATTTAATTTTTATAATTTTTTTTATAAAACATATTTCAACAAATAGTTACTCAATTACCAACTATAATAACAACTAGCCAGACTCAACTGAAATTAAAACTACAAACCCCACATTAAATTATGTTTAAGTTATTGAACTTCAATGTAAGGCCATATGTCACAAGACTAAATCCATTAGAGTCATGGGCAATTGCCGTTTTCAATTGTGGAGTCTTAGAGGCACTCGCCGTGAACATATTCCAACAAAGAGGGGAAACCTTAGTAGATGAATTTAATTTATTTATTTTAGTTTTTTACTTTATAAATATTAATGTGATACATCCCATTCATAGTAGGATTTTTTTTTTCAAATATTATGTTGGTTATCTTATAAAACATGTTACACTGAGGTTATATATGTTTCTCATATAGGTCGGTAACATTGTACATCACTTCTTTTGAAGTAGAGAACCATTAATGTTAAAACTTTGATTTTCTTAACATGTAAAGTTTTGATTTAAATCTTTTACATTTTGGTAAAAATATAATTGGAAATTTTATAATAATATTTTATAATTTTATATTTGTCATAATTATTATTTATATCATATTCATAAGTGATATTACCATTACAATAATATATCTTTATCATAGTGTTTTATTCTAAATTAATATTCCTTATTCTTATTTGTGGCATAACGTCTTTAACAATTAACATGCGAAGGGATTGAGACTGATGAAAGAGATATACATAAATAAATAAATAAAACATAAACTCTTTTTAATATAAATAATAAAAATAAAAATTTAAATTATGAAAAAGAAAATGAAAATACAAAAAAAGAGTATTGTCGTTAATAAAACATACATAAAGATGAATATAATGATATGTGAACCTAAATAAAGAGTAAACAAAAAGATCAAGATGCATCATTATTCATTCAATAACTTACACTGCACATTAAAATCCACAAACTCTTATGAGCTTCTCATTCATATAAAGGAAATTATTATGTCTATATTAACAACAATAATAAGAAATTTACCTAATTACTTTTAACTTAGTTAAAAATACATTATTATGATAAGAAATAATTAAAAAAGAATTTAGTGAATGGATAGAATAACATACGTTGAAGGAAACAAATATAACAACCTAGATTAATATACAATAAAATGACGATTACTAATTATGTTTTCCTCTGTGGGCTGAAGAGAACCCACGATGTTGAAATCATGTAGATTACACAAAAATGTACTAGGAATAATAGCATTATAGAAAGTGTGCATGGTGAACACATGTGATAAAGAGTGTGTCAGGGAAGATTAAATATTTTAGTTGAAAATAAAGTGATAGAAATCGATTTGAAGTTCCAAATGCAGTTCTACAATACAATACCATTGCATTTTTATTAGGGTCTTTCTTTTTAATTTATGTTTTTTGTATTACACTTTCCAATGAAATAAGGGGAGTGAGAATTTGCATCACAACAACACACATTTGTTTCATATATATTGGCATGAACCATAGTTGATATTTCTTCTACATCATCCTATGCATCCAAAAAATATAATTTTTGTTATTTGTATCATGGTGTGAACATTTGTTTCATATATATTGGCATGAAACATAGTTGATATTTCTTCTACATCATCCTATGCATCCAAAAAATATAATTTTTGTTATTTGTATCATGGTGTGAATTTGCATCGCGTGTCCTAACAAATGATCCAAAATCATTACTAAATAACTTTATTACACTAATTTTAATTCTTTTATACAATTTCTCAATTTTCCCGCATTTTTGTTAAAAAATGACTTAATAGCTTTAAACAAGCAAGTTTAAATAACATAAATTAAGAATAAACAAATATAAACAAAGGAAATACTCTATAGATAATGAATCTCACTCTCATGCGAGACATATTTGGGTCCACTTTAAAATAGGAATTGATCCACTAAAAACATAGTAATAAGTTAAGCTTTATATAAGCTCCATGCTAACAACAATACCCTTTATTAAGCCCTAGATATTGAGTGATTATATTTCCATTATTATATTGTTATGTAGGCCACAACCGCTCATGTTCTCATTTTATTATAATTATACCATTTTATATATATATATATATATACTAGGGAGGCCTAGTCTTAGAATTAATAAATATTGTCTTGTACAGTGTATTCATTGTAAAATAAGTTGGTTTCCCCATAGGAGATGACTATAATTATTGGTTTCTTATCATGTTTAAGGCCCAAAGTCCAAAACATTTGGTATTAGAGCTCATGGTCCTAGGGTTTTACTGCTTTAATTAGATCATTGTGGAAATTTTCGATTTAACTTGTATTTAGGAGGTTTCAAATGGTGAAACTTGGAGAATATTTAGGAGAAATATTTGGTAATATTTTGTTAAAATTTCAAATCTTGGCTATTTGAATGCTCCAAGGAAGTTACGGTCCCTGAATACTCCTGAAATTAGACTTAAATAGGTTAGTTCAATATTTTCACTATAGGTTTTTTTGGGGGTTTTGTATTATGAAACTTGAACCACATTGAGAAGAAATCTTGGTGAAGATTTGGTTAAAATTTTAAATCTTGGTTCGCTATAATTTCAGATATATGCTTTAAGGAATTATGGATTCTTGAATTCTTTTTATATTAGTTTAAAATAAGTTAGTTTGGCATTTTCGCAATGATTTTTTTGGGTGAGGGTTTAGATAATTAAATTTGGAACATATTAAGTGTAAATCTAGAGGAACCCCTTATTCAAATTTTATAATTTTGTTTTATATACTTTTGGAGTTATACCCTACGGATGTTAGGGTTTGTGAACAATCCTAAAATAAAATTTAAACAAGTGAGCTTGGAATTCTTTTTATATCTTCCTTTTGGGGAGGTTTTAGAGTGTAAAATCTTCAGGTATTTCATTAGACATACAAAATTCCCTTAGGTAAAAATTTCATAAGTATGTTTGAAGAATGAGACATGTGGTACACTATGTAATTTTTTCGTGTGAGGAGCCAAAAAATCAAGAAGCTTTAGGAAAGTTACCATAACTTTCATTCAACAAATCAAATTCTATTTCTACCTATGGAATGCAGAAAATAAATATAAGAGTATTACAAACCAATGGTTCAGGTTTATTATAAGGAGTCAAATCTCAAATATGTATCAAGAAAATCTCCATCCATTAATATATTCTCCAAATTAAAGTACATAACTCATAAGTAGGTGAATACATATTTTCATAGTTGTTCATATAGTTAGAGAATTTCACATGAAAATTGTATAATGAGTATAGCTTGTTCAATGTTTCGGGTGGACACTACAGCCATAAATAGTGATTAAAAATATTTTGATATTGTGAGTGAGATATGAGAGGAAAATAAATAGAATAGAAAGAGATATAGTCATTGATGAAAAGAAAATTAAAATATAAGGAGGGCCAAAGGTAAAAGGGCTTGATATAAGAAAACGAAAGTAATGCAATGAGGGTGAAATTTAAAAATAAGTACTAAAAATGTACTTGTACCCAGAAACATATAACTATCAAGAAAAAATTGGCTGGAATAGGTAAAAAGGGGATATTGGTGGTTAAAATTATATAAAAATTTAACGATAAAATATAGTTAATAAAAGGAATAAATTAAAATTAAATGTAGGTTGGGGGGTTAGGTTAAAAATAGAATTTAGGAAGGGGTTTGGGTGTGGAGTGGGGAAAGGCTAAAAACTGAAGAAGGAAAATATATTAGGAAGAAGAGATGTGAAAATGAATGATCATAGAGAAGGGAGAAGTGAAATGGGCGTAGAGGAGATAAAATAAAAATATGAAGGAGGAGGTGGGGGAATATAGCGGTATATAGAGAAAGCGAGAGAGGTTATAATAGAGAAATCTCAAGGAAAAGGGAGAGCAGAGATTATAAAACACATTGATGAATAAGGCAATGGATGAAAAGCTTGCAATATTGGTGTATTATTTATCCATCTTCTTTATTAAAATTGTGTGTATGTTTTTGTATTTCAAGAGCTTCCAAACTTAAGCGAGAGTTATGAAGAGGAATAGATGTTAAGACTTTGGTTTGATCAAAATAGATGAGATGCTTGGAATGAAAAGAGTTCCTGAAGGAATGGTTGGTGTGTCCAATGTAACATTTACCAGAAAAACATGGAATTTGGTAAACCCTTTAGCCTTACATAGGATCAAATTTATCCTTACTTGGCTAAAAAATTGTTTAAAGGTTCTATGAGGTTTAAATGAATTTTTAGCATTTATATTATATAATATCTTAGAAATAAGATTTGGTGTACCTTTTATGTACAAATGAGTAATTAGGGAATTAGGTAGAGAGGAGATGGGATTTATGGTTTTCTATAGTCCAAAAGGATGTGCTAATTTGAGAGGTGGTGTAGCCATTGGATTTGAAATCTTGGGTAAGATGCGCGTTCTCCTTATTTAAAAACCAAGCAGTAGAAATTTTGAAGGACAATGAGATCAGAGTTTTAAGAACAAACATCACAAGAAATTTTAGCCTAAAAGTACCCATGAAATTTTCATGTAAGTAGTATGTAAACCAATCAAAATCCTATAAATTCAAAAAGATGTACACGTAAATATTTTTTATGGAAAAAAATATATATATTTTTGGTTTATTCCCTTATAGGTTTACTCAAATTTCAAGTGCAAACACTCATTGCATGTGGAATTAAATTGCACATCCAATGAGTACCCATTATGCATAACACATTTTTTGAATGGATCTTCAATTTTTATCAATGTGGGTCTTCTCAAAAGTATGCATAATGGGTACTCGTTGGATGTGGAATTTAATTCCATATCCAATGAGTATATATACTTGGAATTTAAGTAAATCTATAAGGAGATAAGCCAAAAATAAAATTAAAAAAATTAGTTTTCTTCTTTTCCCGCCAAAATTCATCTCTCATTTTATTATTCTCCTATTATTTTATTATTTTTCCTTAGGAGGCCACTTTTAGGCTGAAATTTCCTCTAATGTGACTTTTGAGAAGGGTGGTAATGGGACTAGATGTGAAGATAAAAATGTGTATGAGTATCATTTTTATAAACTTGGTAGGTTAGAGATCCATCGAGAAGGTGTGTTATAAGGATGCCCAAGAAGGGAAGGGATTTATCATGTTCTAACTCCATAGTGGACTTAATATGAGGTGAAATACTATCAAGGTGGGAAAGAAAGGCATTGAGTATGGGAAGGCCATGTGCCATATGACAAAAGTGTCATCTACAAACCAATACTAAAATTTTGGTTTTTGATGTCAAGATTTTGAGGCCAAGGTTTGAAAATATTTTATACAGATATTAGAAACAACTGGGGATAAAGGGGATCCCACAGTTGTACCCTTCGTATGCTCATAGAAGGTTCCTTTGAAAGAGAAGAAAATAGATGAGAGAAAAATATGAATGAGGTTGAGGGTTTTAGAGTCAACAAGCTTAGAGATTAGGTTGATGGCTTCAGGAATAGGGATTTTTATGAATAAGGAGACTACGTCAAAAATAACCAAAAGGTATTTCTCATTAGTATGTTTTTCTTTGGTTTTTTATTGAAATTAGCTAAATATTTGATAAATGAGGGTGTATATCCAATAAAATAATGAAGTTTATTGGATAAAAAATGGCTAAGGGAATGGGTAAGCGCTCTAATGGAACTGAAATAAGTTTGAGTGGAACATTGAAATATGGTCTTAATGAGATAATGTTATTAAAAAATATTCACATTAAATTGAAGAAATGGGTTTCTAATCTATCCTTCCTCAAACAATGTCAATACTCTTGCATTTTTCCTTCTTTCACCATAATTCATTACCCTAAAAAAACACACAATATTTCTACATTTTCAATAGGACCAACTCTATTATCCTTCGCGCTAACAAATGCTTTATCAAGTTTGATCTTAATCGATTATACCATTATGTATTTTCTCTGCATCTCAAAATTTCATCGTTAATCCATTTTTATATTTGGATTTCCATTGAGAATTAGTCATTTTTTATCTTCAGTGTATATTTGAAACATCTTCCAATAATCAAATTCAAAAGTTTTAAAAGCTTTATTCTAGGCACTTTGGCCCATTTTTAACTCTTAGCCTCTCAATTCTTTCTAATCCCCTCATAATGTTAATATTTTACCCTACATATCTATTCCCTTTTTAGGTTTTTTTTTTCACAATCACCCATATTTAATCGCAACCAATCCTATAAAGTTGAAACAGGCCATGGATCCAACTAGTATTTCATTCATCCCTCCCCTCCTTCTCTTTGTAACCTCAGTCATTGTGAATTTCTTAAAAATGTTGCCACTACCCTCAAAATTCTATGATAATTTTTTTCTACAACATCACTGCATCCTCTTTCTAAAAGCTAGGGCCATATCTCTAATGTAGACCACATTTTTATCATTGTTGATGCTCTCCACCCAACACTTCTCTCCCTCAAGCGAACAATAATAGCCAAATTATGTTTTTCCTCAATGCATAGATGGATATTTTGATTAGCGTTACTTTCCCCATGCAAATATTCTTCCAACCCAAGCCTCATCTTCCTCAAGTGTATCATCCTTTTAAGGTTTCCTCCAAGGCGAATTATAATCCTTAGTTATAAGAGACTCACATAACAAGTCACATATTGATAGCCACTAAAACCTTAATTTCCTATTATTATGTACTATTTTTTACATTTATATATTTCAATTCATACCTTTTCCAAACATTTTCATTTACTTGATACTTGTAACTCTTCCCCCGCCATGGAAATGAGGGAGTTGAGGAAGCGGGGTGGGGTGGCTAAACCATAGCTGTCTTGGCCTTGGTTTGTGCCTCCCTTTACCCATTTTCCATGAAAATTCCCTTGCTGGCATCGCTTCTCCAGTTTATGGTGCCCCATATGCGACATGTTTAGTGTCTTTCGTTGGGTTAACCTTTGTGGTTTGTTGTGGGGTTATCTTCTCAGGTTATTTATTTGTGTTACCGCCTATGGATCTATGTGGGAAGAAATGAGGGAGTGGTAGGTTGGGCAACCCCTTACCACTTAGCTCATAGTTTTGTGCCTCTTCCATTTTGTTTTAGGGTTTTTTCATCATCAACTTCTGGATGGGGCTTCTTTGTGGTGGGTTTTGGTGGTTCGATACGAGGAATAATTCATTTCATATGGACTTGGATTTATCTGGCGTGATTGGCATCATCTCCAGTCTAGGGTGTGTTAGGGTGTATCGCAGCACTTCCTTCCACTGCATTTTTTTGTCTTTTTTTAAAGGACGGCTCTATTGTTGGACATTAGGTGGAAACCATCGATTTTCGATCGGATTTAATGCCATTTTATTTTCATTTTTTTTTTTTTGCCTCATTTTGAGCCTTTATCTTGAACTTTGCACGACAACTTATGCCCAGTCTTTGAGATTTATGAGTTTTCATTTGCAAGGGGTTCAAATATGTTGTTAGCCATTTTTGTGGCAATGGTTTCTAGCCTGATTCTCATATTCTCTGATTAATCATGATGCATTATTTTTCAGAAAAAAATTAGCATGTGCAAAATGTAACTTTATTCTTCTCTTAGATGAATAAAATTACAAGTTTCTTTTCTCAAGAAAAAAATAGTTCTCCCCCTATCTCCTTTAATTCTTATTATCATGATATTAATAGTTTTCATATGATTAATCATAATATTAATAATAATTCCAATCTCTGTAATGACAATGATAATCACTCTAAATATAATTCTAAGAGCCCAAACTCTATTTCCAATTTGATCAAATCAAACCTTCTTTCTCCTTATAAAAAACATTATCTCCTCTAACTTAGTTTTCATTAATAATTCCATTTCGATTTATAATGTAGAATATCTCACTTGCTCCCTTAAAATTAACAATTTTTCTTCTAATAATAAAATTTCTCATAAGTCAAATAATAATAACTCTTTCATTAACATATATTTCTATTCAAAATCATCTAATAAAAATGAAAATATCCTTAGCCATTGTCCCCCTTCTTCTGTTAATATTTTGGGTTCTTCATCCCCTTTAACTGGTCTCTCTACTATTATTAATCTTTCTTACCATGAACTTGATCCCCCCACCATCTATCTTCTCCAAAAACATTTTAATTTTTCCATAGCTACTCATTGCATTCCCATTGAGGAAATCCTATTCTCTATTGAATATATTTCACTTAACCTTCCCACACATATTGCTGAAGGAATATGATAGGAGTGTGAAAAAAATTCAATGTTAAGAAAGAACCCCCAAATGTGATTTATCGATAAGAAGGGGAAATCTCTTTTAGAACATGATGGAATATTTTGGAATAAAAATAACTGGGTGCTCCAAAGGTACTCCCTAAATGAAAAATTGGGTGGCAAATGGTTGTTGAATCATAAAATTATTTCCATATAAAAACATAAACTATGTTGTGTAGTTGAATTGGTGATTTCTATGATATGAAGTATTATGTAAGCAATGAGATTTAAGATTTAAATCCTTGTGGGTCAAGATAACAAAAAAATATAGCCATACTAAGAGCTGATATAGCCAAAATCCCGAATAATTTAACCACATAAACTTCATAAACTAAAAAAAAATAGAAAAAAAATTGTCTTGCTATGAAAAAATAAAGCTTGATGTTTTTGAGATTAATTTAATTTTCTTCAATGAAATATTTACTTCTCATTTAATACTTTATTTTTGTTACTATTCTAATAGTACGAATGGTGAATTTCTTTATCAAACCATCACTCTAAAATTGAATCTCCTTTTACTTACGTAAGAGGTTTGAATCATGGCATCAACATATCATATTATTATTTTCTCTCGACCGTATATACAAATACTTCAATGAAATCATAACGAGAGTCATTTGATTTGGATTCTCCTCATATCGAAGTCTCTCATCATATACAAATACAATGAATGAAATCAGAACGAGAATAATTGGATTTGGATTCTCCTCATATCGAAGTCTCTTATCATTATGTTTAGATAACGAGGTTTCAAAATGGATTCTTAATTTCAAAGGACCTATCATCGTTTATTCTCTGCGAAACAAGTAATATATAACGAAATGAAGAGAATTCTATTTGTCAAATATAGATATTTTTCAAATTAAATTTTTAATCAAAATAAATTATATATAAAACTAATTTCTTTAATAATAAAAATAACTAATTATAAAGAAATTGACTTAGAGTAATTTTGTTTTTGGTCTTAATCTATAAAACTAATTAATTATTAAGACATGGATTTATGTTTTGTGGGATTTTTATGTTCTTATTTAACTAAATTTAAAAACTCATAACACTATGGAGAGCATGATAATAATTTATATGGCATATGAATTGTAACTTATCTCTAATAACATACGTAACGAATCAGAATTAAAATATACAAATTATTTTCATCAATTTATGTTTTATGAACTAATATAGAGTATTCAATTGATTATCATATAATTTACGAAAACCTGCGAAGAGAAGACTTATAAGTAAAGCGAAAATATAGCTTACTGGTGATTTCAAAGTTGTAACGCTACTCAAACCTTTTTGACCGCAATTTTTTTTTTGGGACGACTCTCCACCCAACCGTAGGCTTAGCTACATAGATTCTTTCTATAGTTGGCCACCTCGGCCCCTCGATCAACTACTACAACTAGTGAATATTTTGTCTTCCAAAATTCTCCTCTGGAAAGAATGAATGTTTCTCGCCTTCATTTCGTCCATTAAATAGAAAGATGAATGGAAAGTGATCTGCATGCACACAATCTATATTTCATCATGCCAACTGTTATTTTCTTTGTCTTAAGTTTACCTTAAATCAACATTTCTCTTAATATAACTCCTTTTTATTTTATTCTTTTTTAATTTTTGTGAACTTTTTTATTCTTACTATTTTTATAGTTTATTTTTATGTATTTATTCATAACTTTATTTTATTATTTTAGTATGGGTATTTCCACAGTCGTCAAATTGTTGATGATGAAGATTTCTAGAAAATTGTGTATCGAAATCATATGCTTGCCCAATGTTTTGGGTGAATCCTTCATGCATCTTCAAGGACTTGAAGCTTACTAATGATATAAAGATTTCTAAACCGCTTTAAATAGGAAACGGAGCTAACAGATAACTATTCGAAGGTAAATAAATTATACATGAAAAAATCGTTGAATTAATTTGATTTTAGAAAATTCATGAGATAATAGATGTAAATTACTGAATAATTAAATAATAATAAAGGAGCCATTATTAATTTACTTGAAAAGGTTAAATATGAGGGAATGTAAAAATTAATAGTATTTTAAATTAATTAAAAGATACAAATTTGTTAAATAATTAAATAAATGACTTTGATTCGATTAGCAAAATATTTTTTTTTTATATATATATATATATTAGGTAAGGTCAAATCAAAGAGGAATTCAAAATATATAATGATAAGTGTCCACTATTATTATTATTTTTTGTTATTTGTTATTATTATATTTTCTTTATTATATTTATTTATTTATTTATTTATATATTAATATTATTTTTAATATTAATATTATTATTGTTTTGTTAATACATGGCATTACATGATATCAAATTATACCTTATATTGTATCATGTTTCATTACAGTTTAGAAACTATTGTCAAATTATGACCAAGATGATATGATGATTATATTAAGTCACTCATTTATACATCAATATTTCCTTAATAATGAGTATTTAATTGTTAGTATTTAGCAAAGAATATGATATGATGATTACATTAAATAACTCATTTGTACATTAATATTTCTTTAATAATGTAGTATTCAATGGTTAGTATTTAACAAATAATTCCAATGATTCATGATTGATGATAGGAAAAGTTACTTGGAACTTTTTTAAATATAAATAATGTAGAATATTTGTCTTTCTATTTATTTTGTTTCAAATTACTCCTAAAATATGAGGGTAACTTTTCATACACCTATGATGACTTTTCATCGACCTATGGTAATTTTCATACACCTTGACGGGCCTCTAAATTAGACATAAATTAAGGCCCATCTAAGCTTTCTTAGCCCCATCTCACCTCTCTTATGCACACAAAAAAGATATATTAAATCTCTCCTTATGCACTTAATAATTTTTTCTTATGCTTTAATATTTTCTTAGGAAGGTTCAAAGGTAATTTCATATTTGCGCCTAATGTTGGTTATTTTTGTAGAATATTGTGAGAATATTTGGCATATTATGGAGATTTGGAGAAGGAGATAACTTAGGGACTTTCTCCCTACCACTGAAAGATAAATATTGAAGAATAAATAAGCACAATATCAGGAAATTATTGAGAAATGTTGGAGAGATTCAAGGGGTTTTTCCACCCTCCTTAACTCTCAATGGAAACCAAAGGATCCCAAATATTCTCTCCAGCAATTCGAATTCCAATGGCAGCCAAATGATCCCTAAGGATTCTCTCCACCAATTCGAATTCCAGAGGCAGCCAAGCAACTCAAAGAGGAGTGCACTCAATCTATGTTTACTTGGAGTCAAGTGGACTCAATCAATATTTTCAAGGGAGATGTTGGGAGCTGCCCTCTGGAATAAATATAGTAGATCTAGAGCTAGGAAGGATTCCATTCCATTCCATTCAGAACTTTTGTTGCAAACTATTAGGCTTTCGATGTTTAAGACCTTCGGGATGTAATAAGACTATTTTTTTTTTGTAATGCAATGGGTATTCAGATGACCTTTTATTGATATAATTCCAGAGAGATGGGCTCGTGGTTTAGGGCCCAACCCATATGCCACAACTTCTCTATTAGCTAGTTTTGCTTCTACCATTTAGTTAGATCTTTTGTTGATAGTTTCATTGTTGTTTAGTTTTTTTTTTTCTTTCAATTTGCTATTATATTTATTCATTTTCTTAAGAGAGTAACAGAGTAGAGGAAAAATCCAAAAGTTGTGGTCAAGCCATCCCCTCTCATCTCTATCAATAGAGTTCGAGCAGGGTTGACCTTCCCACAGGCCAAAAAATGCTTTATGTTCATTTTTTTTATCACGCATTTCATTTGTTTTTTCGTGCATGAATCTACATGTTTATTTGCAGGAATAAGCATCAAAAGTTCTAGAGAATTTCATTCAGTCGTTCCACGTCATTTTCCAATTCCTCTCCATATTTGTGTTACACTTTTGAACCTTGTTGTTGTGCCTCCATTCCCCTCCTTTTTCTTTTCTTATCAGCTTGCGTACCCTTTTTATTCACAAAACACTTCAAAAAGTTGAAATTTTGACCTCTGCCTTTCTCCTCGAAACTCTAGCTCACCGTACTTTGCTCATCGCAAATCGCAGATCTCTTGCGCTCTCTGTTTATGCCTTTCATTTCAAGCCCCGATTGCGGTATTCTTACTGTATTGCTTTTCTCTCATTAGTCACGACCACTGCACCTTTTTAATGCAAAACGCTTGAAAAACCATAAAAGTTGGACCTCCACCTTTTCTCCTCGAATCTCGCGCTACCGTACTTCGCTCATCGCAAATCGCATTGTTTACCTTGTTCCCGTTAACACTTACCACTCCTCTCTGACTATTGCGATATTGGTATCGTGCTCTGCCACTGGTCCTACCACCACTTGACCCATCGTATTTCGCACTTCACGACCTTTTCCCTTTTTATTTTAAGACTTACCGCTCCAAACACCGATTGCAATCTTGCTTCGTACTCCACCACATTGTAAATCAAAAATCGTATTTTACAGTCTTTACCCTGTTGCATTTCACATTTTGTGACCTTTTCCCTTTTTCCTTTAAGACTTACCACTCCAAACTCTGATTGCGATTTCGCTCTGTACTCCGCCACATCGCAAATTGCAAATCACATTCCGTAGTCTTTATCCCGTCACATTTCACATTCCACAATTTTTACCCCATCACATTTCGCATTTCGCTCCCGCTCCCAAACAACACTTCTGCTTCTCCTCCAGCTTTGCGATCTTGCGATTGTGATTTCACATATTGCATATCGCATGTTTATCCTCCAATTATAACTCCACCATCACATATTTGAATCATTCCACTCCAAAGAATTTTTGTGCTAGAATAAAGTTTTAATAAGGTTTAAACCCCCTCTTCTTCCCACTTCTAAGCCTTGTTTCATGTGTTAATCCCTCCATTAGCCTCTTTAGCCCTTTCTCCTCCAAGCTGTAAATCAACACTTTTTCAGTTAGAATTAATTCATGGATAGCTTAGCTGCATGGATATAAGCATGGTAGATAGAGAATAAATTAAATTAGTTTCCTTTCCATCATTTCCTTTCTGCAATTTAAATTAGTTTTTTTTTTCCGTTTCTTTTTAGCAATTTAAATTAGTTTCCTTCCAGTCATTTCCTTTTTGAAATTTAAATTAGTTTCTTTTCTGCCATTTCTTTTCAACAATTTAAATTAGTTGCATTTCCTATCATTTCTTTTCAGCAACTTAGTTTATTTTCCTTTCTGTCATTTCCTTTCTGCAATTTTTTTTTGTTTCATTGAAGTGTGATAGACTTCACTGAGAACCCCTAGAAGTAGCACCCTTTCGTAGAGCGGAAGAGGATGACATCAGTAGAATGCCTATGTTGTGTATATAGCATTGTAACCTCCAAGTTTGTATGAACACCGGGTTGATAAAGTAAAGTAGGGAAGCTCCTAGGAGTTGCAACACTCTTGGTGCAATACCAGGGCTCACCACTTTTTCATGCCGTTGTCGGGGAGGTGTATAGTAGATGCTTTAATTCTATTTTAGCATTCTTTTCTTCTTTCCTTTTTCATGTTGTTTCTGAAATATTGAAAAATACAAAAAATATGATTTTCATGCCTCATAGGGGTAGGGATACTGAGAAATTTTTTTTTAAATACTTATCCAATACCAACCGCCCCCACTTGACCACGTGGTGCAGTAAGAACCACATCATCATACAATTTTGAAGGTAGAAGAGATGGATGGATATGATGAAAATGAAGAAGATATTATTGGGTTTCCCATTTAAGATATGGACATCAGTGTACATATGAAGAACATCCCTCCATCTTTCCTTCCCAAATTCCATGGTATGAGGATAGAGGATCCCGAAACATTTCTCTTTGAATTTGAGATATTTTGTAGATCCTATGACTACTTATCACACACTCAAAAGTTGAGATTGTTTCCTGAAACATTGAAGGATATATCTCTTAGATGGTTCATAAGTCTAGATACTAATTCAATAAGATCATGGAATGATATGAAAAATATATCTCTAAAAAAGTATAACGATCGTG
This sequence comes from Pinus albicaulis, assembly GCA_034641835.2. Taxonomy (NCBI): domain Eukaryota; kingdom Viridiplantae; phylum Streptophyta; class Pinopsida; order Pinales; family Pinaceae; genus Pinus; species Pinus albicaulis. Next base: position 1,059,652,186 of record CM076574.1, read on the forward strand.
ATATTAGAGAAGAAATTTTTAGAATGAACCAAGAATAAGATGAGAGCCTTGAGGATGTAATATAGAGGTTCATGTATAATGTTGAGAGGGAAAAATTGCATCATTTAGGATTTGACACACTAAAAACCCTTTTACTTAGAACAATTAGGGATGAGTGGATTGATCTCCTTAATTTCATGAGTAGAGGAGATGCATAAAAATTTTCATTTGAAGAAATGTGTGAAACATGTAAGCACATATCAAGAGGAAGGGAAAGAGTAAGAAAATCTGCCTCAACATTGGTAAGGCAAGATGAACTTAGAAATTTTCTTGACAAATTTAAAAAAAAAATTCTTAGCAATCTAAGTGAACAAGTAGAAATGTTAAGAATGGAAAATGAGCAAAAAGAAGATGCTGATAATTTTTTTATCCATGCAGAATCATATGCTACTAAATTTTAACCATCATTCCCTAGTTTTAAATAATTTTACCAGGAAGACAATGGAGAAAGGCAATCACCAAAGGAGCTATGTTATGTAGCTAGAAGGAGACCCTGACAACCTAGTCAACTTGATATGATGCAAGAACCCACTTCACAATTTCAAGCTTATTCACATGCATCTAAAACGAATTGGGACACACTCCCTCCTTCGCAACCTTGGCCATCCCAACTCCAAAACAAATCTTAGCAACATGGTTGGCAAGGACCTTATTGGGAAAATCCACAATATCCTCAATATCCTCCATACCCAACTCCATGCTATGCCTACCATCCACCTCCACCACAACCACAAACTCAACCATATCCAACTCATATGTCCACCCCCACTCAACTACCTGTACCACCATTTCTAAACCCATACAATGAAGTATCTCACCTCACTTACAATGATGAGGTACAACACTTCCAACATTAGGGGAATTTTGAGGTCTAAAATGGGCCTCCTAAAAAAAATGTACAACCAAAATAAACTTTATAAGAACCAATAGGATTTAATATGATAATTTCAACCATGGGGGATGATTCACCATTTTTTAAGTAAAAGGGTAAAAAGATTAAAAAATAATAAAATAATAAACTATTTTTTCAACTCGTGTTTTCAAGTTATCTCCCAAATTTTTTACTCAAATTTAGAGAAGGAGGACTCATTGGATGCAAAATTTAATTCCTCATACAAGGAGTACCCATGTGGCATACTTTTGATAGACCCTGCTACACGAAAAATGAGAAATACATGAAAAAATGTGATTGCAATCATGTTTTTCATGTATTTCTCATTTTTCGTGTAGTAGCATCCATCAAAAGTATGCAACATGGGTACTCCTTGGATGAAGAATTAAATTTTTCATCCAACGAGTACTCCTGCTCGAAATTTCAGTAAAAACTTTGGGAGATAAGTTGAAAAATTAGTTTTTTCTTTTTTCCCTCTAAAATTTGATGATGTAACCAAATATTATCTAATTATTTCCACTATTATTTTACAATTTCCTCAGGAGGCCCATTTTAGACCTCAAAATTCCCCTAATGACAACTCTTGATCTAGATGGTATTCATCCTAGTTCAAGAAATTTATCGCAAAGAAGAGATTTTTTTAATTCCATTGAAGGAAAACATAAATAAGAAGAAGATCCAAATGAGGAGATCAAAAGATCAAGGGCTACACTTGATAGAGATTCGACATCAGAATTATATGTTGAGAAAGTTTCCTCATGTTTACTAACAATTCCTCCATGTGTTCAAGAGAAAAATCAACAAAAACAGGAAGATTTATAACAGAAGCGGACATCCAAGGTGATCCAACTCAGCAAAACAATGTTACCGATGAAATAGGTAACTGCACTGTTACCTACTTTTTTTTGGTAGCATAAAAAGCATCCGATTTTGAAAAGTCGTGATGCAGAATCACCTCTTTTTTTTTTAGCACATTTTTGACACTAATATTATTATTTATGAAGTATGAATATTTGTTTTAAAATGTTAGTGATTTTCATGCTAATTTTGAAACGTATTGATGTAGCATCAACCTTTTTTTTCAGAGCAGTGATTTTCATGCTAATTTTGAAACGTATTGATGCAGCATCAACCTTTTTTTTTATAGTGATTTTCATGTTGGTAATAAAACACAAAACTTAGATAAAAAAATATGTATATATAAAAACAATATAAAAAACGAATAAAAACGTAAAAAAAAAACAAAATTAACTCATAAAAATAAAAAATTTAAACAAAAATAAATAAATAAAACAAAAAACAAAAAAAATATTCGAAAATTATATGAAAAGAAATGACAAAATTTGAATAAAAAACACATAATTTAAAGAAAAAAACAAAAATTAACAAAAAAAAATAAAAAGAAAAACATAAAAAACATTTTTTTATAAGTTATTAAAAAAATCCATATAATTAAAAAAAAAAAAACAAAATTTAAAATTGAAAAAGAAAATTAAAATAAAAGAATTATAATAAAAAAAACTATCATTAAAAAAAAAAATGAAAAAACCACGTGCAAATAATTAAAAAACAAATATCCATAAATTTGCTTTTTTTTTTAAATGAAACAATTTATAAATTTTAAAAATGAAAAACCAAATAAACTAAAAGATTTAAAAAAAAAAATTAAAATTTGACAAATTTAATGAATAAATTTTAAATTTTAAAAAATAATTATTCTAAAATATTAAATTTAAAAAAAAAATAAAAAAAACAAAAAAAACTAAAACAAAATAAATTTAAAATAAAAAATTTGAATTAAAAAAAATAATTTTGAATTTTTTGAATTTAAAAAAAAATAAAAAATAAAAATCAAAGTAAAAAAAAATATATTAAAAATTAAAAAAAAATAAAAAATAAAAGAATTTTTTGATTGTGGTGGCGCCGCCAGTCGGCCTCCGCCGCCACCTGGGCGGGAGGCCGATTTCGGGAATCACCCTCCCACGACGGGAGGCCGATTTCGAGAATCGCCCTCCTGCTGCAGGAGGCCGATTCCGAGAATCGCCCTCCCGCCGCGGGAAGCCGATTCTGGGAATCGCCCTCCTGCGGCGGGAGGCCGATTCAGGGAATCGCCCTCCCGCGGCGGGAGGCTGATTCAGGGAATCGCCCTCCCGCGGCGGGAGGCCAATTCTGGGAATCACCCTCTTGCCGCGGGAGGCCGATTCCGGGAATCGCCCTCTCGCGGCGGGAGGCCGATTCAGGGAATCGCCCTCCCGCCGCGGGAGACCGACTCAGGGAATCGCCCTCACGCCGCGGGAGACCAACTCCCGCATCACGAGAGGGCGAATCCCAGAATCGGCCTCTCGCTGTGGGAGGGCGATTCCCGAAATCGGCCTCAGGGCGATTCCCGAAATCGGCCTCCTGCCGGAGGAGGGCGATTCCCAAAATCGGCCTCCTGCTATGGGAGGGCGATTCTCGGAATTAGCCTCCCGCCTAGCGACCGACCTCCATCGTCACCTGGGCGGGAGGCCGATTGGCGGCACCACAACAATCAAATTTTTTATTTTTTATTTATTTTTATTTTTTAATTTTTTTTTTAATTCAAAAAATTTAAAATTATTTTTTTTTTAATTTAATTTTTATATTTGAAATTTAATTTGTTTTCATTTTTTTTTGTTTTTTTTTTTAATTTTTTAAATTTTAATTTTTTTTTCTAAATTTTGTTAATAATTTTTATTAAATTTTGTATTTTTTTTTTAATTTTAATTGATTTTTTTTTTTTTTCCATATTTTTTATGATTTAATTTTATGTTTAGTTTTTCATTTAATTTTTTAAAATTTATTAGATTTTGTATTTATTTATTTATTTATTTGAATTTACTATTTTATTTTTTATTTTTTATTGTTTTATTATTATTTTTTAATTACATAACATTTTTATATATTTTTTTATTTCAATTAAAATTGTGTATTTAAAATTAGATTTTTTTTTGAAGTTAAACTTAATATTTTCAAATTAATTTGTTTTTTATTTTATTTTTTATTTAATATATTTTATTTAATTTATGTTTTTCAATTTTCAATTTTAATTGATTTTTAAAGTTTTTTAACTTTTTGTTTAACAATGTTTTTTTTTTTCTTTATATTTAAAATTTAATTTTTATTTCAAAATTTATTTGTTTATTCATTTATTTATTAAAATTTAATATATATATTTTTTAATTTAATTTGTTATTTTAATATTAACATTTTTTTTTAAATTTAATAAAATCTAATATATATTTTTAATTTAAGTTCATATATATATTTTATTTTTTATAATTTAAATTTAATATATTTTTTAAAATCTATTTATTTTTTTAATATATATTTCTTTAAATTTAATATTTTTATTGTATTTTTTTTTCATTTTTCATTTTTAATTAATTTTTCATTTTTTTACTTTTAATTTCAATAATCTTTTTTTTTTTTTCATTTTTATTTTAAGGTTTTAAATTTATAAAAAATTTAATACATTTTTTTAAATTTAATTTTTTATTTTAAAATTTAAATATTTTTTATTTTAATTTAATAAACATTTTCTTTTTCTTTTTTAAATTTAATTTTTGTATTTAATTTTTTATAATTTCTTTCTTTTTTTAACTTGTTTTTCTTTTTAATTTAATATTTTAATTTTTTTTTTATTTTTATTTTTTTATTTCTATATATTTTGAAATTTTAATCTTTAATTTTTAATTTTTAATTTTTTTCTTAAATTTTAGGTTTTTTATAATGTTTAAATTTTTATTTTTATTTTTTTTTCCTATATATTTTTAAATTTTAAGTTTTAAAATGTTTTTATTTTTTAAATTTATTTTTTTTCTTAAATTTTAGGATTTTTTTAATGTTTGGATTTTAAAAATTAAAAATTGTTATTTCGATTTTTAAAAATTTCAAAAATATGACAATTTTTTTTTTTGGTTATTCCAGGTTTAACTGGTTTAGTTTTGAGGGTGTTTTTTCAATCATTTTTTCAAGAAAACTTTTGTTTTTAGCATAATTTTATAAAATGTTGAAATTTGACCTTAAAAAAAAACCAAGTGCATTTTGGAATACACTTTTTTTTTGTTTTTGGGGTGTTTTTTCATGTTTTTTGATTCTTTTTGGGCTAGAGTTCCCGTTTTGAGTGATTCTTAGATAATTGTGCGACCCTTGTGCTTAGGTCTATTGTTTTAACTTGTAGAATGCATATTTGTGACATGTTTGACAAAATGGCTGTCATGGCTAGTAGGGGTCCACTCAAGTCCGTGTTCGAGTATTTAAATTTTATCATTGTTTTGATGTTACGTTTCATTTCTGAAAGTTTCGTGGAGTTCTGGATAACGGCCTGAGTCCTGGCCCTGAAAAAGTGGCTCAGAATTTGGAGTCGTTGACACATAACTACCTAGAAATGTCCATAGTCACAGGCATTCCTTGTTGTGGGACCGACTGGAGGTTCTAAGTTGCATGCATGCCAATGTCAAGGGAGAGATTAAGGCTTTGATGCAAAAAAATTTCATTTTCTCTCAAGGGTTAGTCACTTGGATGGGTTGGATGGCTCCGATCACCTAGATGGGTTGGATGGCTCCTAGGGGTTTTGTTGCCAGTGCAGAAGGTTAGGTCAGTTGTGTTATATTGGTTCCACTTCCGTAACTGATATATAGGGAGTTGAATCATATCATAGTAACTTTTCATCAAATGTTTGCCCCGGTTGGCTGGTAACTTCGGTAGATGTGGGAGGAGGGTGTTATAGAGTAGTATCATAGCATGGTTCCGTTCTCCTTGGGTGATGTCTGGTTTCTGTTCCACTTGGATGAATGTGTTTTCGTATCTACATGTTGGTTGCATATAGGTCCTTGTACTTGTGATCTATGTGCTTGCTGTTTATGCATGGTATTGGTCATGATTGTAGTGGTGTCGTCAGGGGAAAGTTGATGGTGTTGTTTTTGAATGTATTTGTTGTGTTTATGTCGGTCATGCATCGATTATGTGTAAAAGTGTCTATATGTTGTTATGCATACTTTGACTAGATGATGGTCATTGTGCATGAAGTCATGGTATGTGGTCAGCATAGTCATGCATTGATAAATGGATAATGGTTGAGAAGATGTTTATATGTTGATATGATTATGTTTATGTGTGTGTGTGTATTACGCTAATATGGTCGGTCTTGCAGATGAGATATCCTCTTCGAGCTATACTAAGGTACACTAGTTTGCTTATGATATGGTTTAACTGACATAATATACCTTGCAGGCAGAAGAGATCAAAGATGACTAAAAAGATGGTAGACTACAAATATTCTCCCTATGAATCAGATGAGTAGTGTGGTGTTGGGAACACTTCTAACTTAGAAAACACATTGAGGAGTTTGAAGGAGGAAATAAGGATTTTCAAAGAATATAATGACAAAATCATGTAGGCATAGGAGAAATAAGCAGAAGTCAATGAAATAATTCTTCAGAGTTTGTAAGAATTGTAGAGACAGGGACCACTTCGAATCAATAATGGATAGGAGGATATGACTAATGGGGAATGTGGAAGTAGACCCCATAGTGGGCATAGGTCAGATAAAGATGAAACGATCAGGGATGTGAGGTTCTTGGATACTTCAGAAAGGAGGGGTGATGTACACAAGTACTATTCTTGTTCTGGTTCTGAAAGGTATCATGGTCATCATCATTATAACCGTTAAAGGAGGAGTGATAGGGGATATTTTCCGGATGAGTTCAAGAAAGAAAAACCACCTACATTCGATGGGGAAATGAATAAATCACATGATGCAAAATCATGGTTGTTTGGAATGAATAAATTCTTCAGATTGCATGATTACTTAGAGAACATGAAGGCCATGATATCTACATTCAGTCTTAAAGGTAAATCATATATTTGGTGTGAAGATGTAAAGAACATTAGAGATATTTATGAGGAGTTGACTTGGAGTGAGTTCGAGAGACTATTCAGGAAGAAATATCTATCGAAGATGTACTATGATGACAAGGAAAAATAGTTTTATGAGCTAAATATGGACTCTATTATCGATGAGGAGTAAAATAGAAGATTTCTGGAGTTGTTGAGATATGTGCCTTACCTCAAGGAGGAGAAGGCCAAGATTCAACGATTCATCAAGGGGTTGTCAACAACATTCAAAGACAGGATTGAGTTTGATGAGCCTAGATCATTGGAGGAGGTCATCCGGAAGCTAAAGCATTGTTATGAGCAATCAAAGCGTAGATCTAAGACTAACTAGAGTGGAAAGGTAATGCAACAAATAAAGGGAAATGTGATAAGAAGAGAGTAAGGCCTCAAGACACAGGTAAAAAAGAGAATGCAATGCCGCACAAGAATTTCAATGCATCTAACAAAGGGTATGGATTTTAGTTTAAGGAGCAGAATAAGGGTCTAAGTTGGAAGCCTATACAATGTTGGACTTGTGGCAAAGATCATCACATGAGATATTGTACACATAATCAAGGTGGTAGACCACAGATTTACAGTGCATAGGAAGTACGGACAGTGGGGGATGTTCGACAAAGTGTTCCTCAGATCTATGTAGAATTGGATAAACGGCAGGCAGATCACAATGCGTCTATTATCAAGATGGATGGTAAGATTTGTGATCAAGTTGTTTCTGTTTTGATTGGCCCAGGATCTAATTACAGTTATGTTAATCCTGACCTGGTGGATAAGTGTGGTTTGAATAAATAAGCCCATGCAGAGTCTTGGTTATTGCAGTTGGATACAGGTACAAATAAATGAGTTCATCATTGGTTAAGAGCTTATGCATTTGAGTTGAATTGTATGTCTACATCAACACATTTGAATTTATTTTCATTGAGTTCGTATAACATGCTTTGGGGTATGGACTGGTTGTATCTCCATAGGACCAAAGTGGACTTCTATGAAAAAGATATTGAGTGCTTGGATGATAATAGAGAACAAAGAGTCTTGCAAGGTAAGAAGAAGGAAACATTAGTTAGAATGGTGACAACTATGCAGACGAAGTGTAGTCGCAGGAACATGTGTGTTATTTGCGGCACATATTTCTACTGACAAAGATAAGGACTCCATAGTTGGTAGAGCTAAAGTTGCACTTGAAGGAAATGTTGGAAAAGGGATACATTAGGACAAGTGTATCACCATGGGGCACACCAATATTGTTTGTGAAGAAGAAGGATTGTACTTTCAGGTTGTGCATTCATTACATGAAATTGAACAAGGTGACCATTAAGAATAAGTATTTGTTGTCGAGGATTGGTGATTTTTTTGATCAATTAAAGGGAACGACAATGTTCTCGAAGATTGATCTGATATTAGGATATCATCTGAGATTAGACTATTGACTAGTAACATTTCTCCTAAGGGTTGCAGAACTAGGGTTCATATATCAACTTGTATTCTATGGTTTCAAACCCTTCTTGTCTCCTTCAAGGGGGTTTCTTGAGGTCTTCAAGAATACTTCCTTTTGCTAACCAGATGGATTGTTTCTTTCACACATGTATGGAAATGTAATTTACAAATCATATTGTAATAGATTCATAAGATGATATTATGGGTATTGAATACACCTTATTTGGAGACATCATTTTTATTGTAGGGGTTGGTATCTTTCTATTGAATGTGGTTCGTGATGTGAAGACTACTCACCTTCTAGTAAAGATTCATACTAACTCTAACAAGCCTATGGATTTTTGTTTACAAAGGGAGACCCATGTCTACTCAGATCATTGGATTCTTTGTTTGTTCATGCAAATTGTTTTTCTCATATTTCCTTCTCCAAGGGGTTGAGACTATTTTATTCATTTATTTTACATGGCCGAATGAAAGAAGAAGAATGGAGATTGTCTCCACATCTTTTCCATTTCGCTAAGTTACAAATAAAATGAGTCCAATTATATATGCAATAGACTAATAGCCTATTGATACAACTTTAGTGATTTATGCATAGCTCTCACCTATCACTATAGATCAATGAGATGACATCTAATAGATATAGCCTAAAAGAGTTTGATTTTATGCGCAAGACGCTGGTATAATGGAGTAGTTATGAAGGCAACCATATTTATTGGGGATTTCCATTTTTTCAGTAACATACAAGAAAAATATTGTTGTTGGAGGAAGAGATAAAAGATCTTTGCCAAAAACACAATATCATCACTCTCCTAATGCCATTTCTGTTAAATCATTAGAGTGCAGGTAATGCATAAGGATTCATCAGTATCTATGAAATTTTCTCTCTTTCCAATAACAAAATAGGTTCATCCTAATATTAATATATAAAATATGGTTCATTAATATGAATGGTTCATTTTTTTTATGATCCTATTTCTCTGAAAGATATATATTTTTTGAATTTTGTTTGGTATAAGATATGGCGATACCTTTAAATATGAGGTAATTTTGGGTAAAATTAGAACTGGAATAAAATGTTGTGGTTTGAATTTCCTTTGTAGTAGTAGGCTACTTGCAATTTCTATCGAAAGGTTTTGTTGTGGCCCAACATGGAATAATCTTTGGATGAAAAGGTTCATTATGGGTGGTATGTTTTTTAGCTCTTCAACTCATTAGATTCTTTTTCTGTTCATGGTATTTGTTGTTCTCAACTTAGAATCCCTGAATCACCCTGAAAGGTCATGAAAATGTAACTTTTGGAGGCATTGATGGACAACCCCCGCCCCCCCCAAAAAAATTCATTAGAATAAAAATTTTAGAGGCTTTTGTTAAATGATCGCCTCCAAATGTTCAATCCCTCGCCTCCAAAAAAATCGCGCGAAGACATATTTCAGAAATCGGGAAGCTCAGTAATTAAGAAGCCCTCAAACTGATGGTCCTCAAGCTTGCAAAAGCAAGGGAATAAAGAACTTGCAAGAGTAGGGGACTAGATTGCAGGTATGTTATGTAGGTGAGCAAGCTAACCATAGCTGAGGCAACCCACCCATCACATATGAGGGTGTGGTTAGATCCTAACTTAGAATCCCTTTCCCTGGCCTTGATGCTTTTAGATTCATCACCTTCTATATTATTTGAAGTCTCCGTATTATACAGCAACCCAAATCCCGGATCCCACATCAAAGGCGTGTTTTCTGCGACTCATAAAGCCACGACCAGCCAACAGGCCAAAAAAAGTTGTGGGAGCCATCGTTTTTATATCTGAAATGTCGAATCACGTTGGATCCCGCACGGTTTTGAGGGCCTGACTGGTGCGAGAGAGCTTCGCTTCAAATCAAAGTTCAAGTTTGGGTTTTAGCTATGTGGGTATCGAGGTGAGGGCTTCCAAAGGCTCTGAGGGTTTAACAAAACTTAGGATTATCGAATTGGTACACAGATTTTCAGTGACGATCACGGCATCTCAGCTTCTGAAGGGAAAATATGGGTCATGGCTGCCAAGCTCAAGGACGAGCAAGGGACTTCGAAATTGAAGGGCGAGGGTTTTTAACCTAGGAATCTAGTATGTATTAGTTTTATTAAGTGTTGTTTCATTTATTGCAATGTTTTCGTTTATTCAATTCAGCTTTCGCTTCAACATATGTTGTTGGGGCAGGAGAACGGGGTCAGGGTTTAACTGCTTCAACATATGTTGTTGGGGTAGGAAAATGGTGTCAAGGTTTTTCCAACTTCTACTGCTTATCTGGTATCTCCAAAAACCTACGTTGGGGCAGCAAAACGGGGTTAGGGTTTTTCCATACTCTATTTCTTGTCTGGCATCTCCAAAAGCCTTGGGATCCATTCCAATTACTAAAATGGCTGGGGTTTAAGCACCATGAGCTATAGTAATGTAAGAGATTTGTGGCTAGGGTTTCACTACCTCCTCTGTGGATTCCTTAATCAGCTCATATCCTTGTCCAATCCCACTCATTATTCCCCTAACCCCTAAATGTGCTTAAATCCCCTAACCCCTAAGCCCCTAATCCCTATCCCCTTAACCACTAACTCATTATTCCCCTAACCCGTAAACCCTAAACCTGTAACACCTAAGACCCTATTCCTATTTCTCCTAAGCCCCTAATCCCTAATCCCTTAACCACTAACTCATTATTCCCTAACCCTTATAACAATCCTTAAAAATCATTCGGATTAGCCATTCCAAATGAAAGATGGTCTAGTTGGGACCTACGATCAAGTTAATTCCCCCTTGTTGGCAAGGTGGAATTTTTTCCCTATCAACAACCCTATAGTCCTTAATCCCTCTAACATATAACCTATATTATTGTTAATTCATATGAACTTTAATCCTAAGCCCCAATTCCTCTAAAACTTATAAGACCCAATCATTATAACCCTTGCCACACTTAATACCTAAAGATTACAACCCTTATCCTCTATAAGAATTTACCTCTCTGACATGTAATACATATAGTCATTGACACCTGACCACTATACTCCTTAACACATATAAACCATAACCATAATACTATAACCATTATATCTCTTTACATTTTACCATCATAAACCCTAAATTTTATAACCTTTAATCCCTATCTCTTTTTAAACCCTAAAACCCCTACTATAACCTTATAACCCATATTTCAAATAATCCCTAATATTTAAAAACTTATTCCTTATAATCCTTGCATTAAAACCCCTAACCTTATAATCCATATTTCCAACAATGCTTAGCCTTCACAGCCCTTAGTCCTTATAATCCTTGCATTATAACACCAAAACCTTATCCTTGTAACTACAACCATCACTTAGTGACTATAAGCACATTATCTTAAGCACAATGTACAAAATTGATCACCACTTTCATATGAATTATCTTAGTCCAAGTTGACCATTGAAATTGGCATGGACCTATAATTCCCTTAGTCATACTTGATTGGTGATCATTGTAGTACCATGGGTTTATTAAACCACAGATGAGATGACCACGCAGGGAACTCGAAATTGGTGTAGGATTATCCGTTGTTGTTGTAGGTGTTGGAACTTCCTCGCTAGTGCAAAAATGATTGCATGGTGACACAAAAATAATGCAATTGCGTTGGAGTATGTATCAACATGCCATGCCATGCACAATGCCTAATTAAGTAAACACTTAGGTGCATCGTAAAGATCTCAATCATAACTACATGTTTATTAAACACCCATGTTCACTTTGTGAATATGGAGGTTAGGGGTGATATCATAAAGCCATTTAATACACCAGTAAAATTCCCTATAGTGAGAAAAAATTGATGACACAGATAGTCATGATTCTCATTCATCCAAAACCACAATGAAATTTTGACAATACAAATTGACCTAGAACTTGGAAAAACTTGTAAAAGCATTGTTCCACTATGAATGAGCTCTGGATCATAGTAGAACTCTTCCTGTGCCTAAAATTTCTACCAAATCATTACCAAACTATTAGCTTATTTTGTGACACTAGATAAATTTTAAAGAAGTACCTAATCTTATAGCAAACTTCTTTCTAATTGTTGATATATGATGATAAAAAGAGCTAAAATTCTTAATGATTAACAACTTTACTTGTTTTTTTTTTACTATTTAAGTTGATCATGAACCAAAAAAACCTTTAAAATATATTCTTTCACCACGAATAAGCCATGAATTGTAGTAGACTCTACTTATATCTAAATTTTCTACCAAATTCTTCCCATCTTTATTCGTGGAAAGAAAATCTATATACCTCAAAAACATGAGTTATTTTAATAATTGACCTTTGACTAACCATATGATCTTTATATTACCACTTCATTCTCATGATTCATATTTATATTAGTGTTTTAAAATATTAACTTAATCTAAATTTCTTGATACATAGTGACTTAATCCCTTGATACATATTGAATTAGTCCAAACTTTCTTCCAGGTTCTGATTATCAAAAGGGTGATTGGTATGCAAAACTACTACGAAATCTATGGCTGGGAACAAAGAAAATAATAGATGGGGTTTCAGATTGGGGTCCCTTGGCTAGGCCAAAAATGCTTATTTCCTCTATGATGGCGGAGGACTTCAGTTCCCGGTCCTTCTCTCAGCTTCTTGCAGGACCGCAGATCAAAACCCCACAGGGCCAAGAACAAAACTTGAAGCCCTCATCACCAGCGGGCTTTAATGGCAGCAACAACAGTAGCCAGAGTTGTAAGGATAATGATCTTTTTAGTATTTCAGGCAGTTTTACGGCTTGATTGGTGCCGATGAGAGGTTTTGGGCAGGCCATAAACCGCCTACGAGGACTGGTGGCGGAAATTTTGCAGAGAGATTGGCTACCCGAAGGGGATTCAATGCACCCAGATTGAATACAGCTTGGTTTAAGTGCTCGCCATCTATTTAAAAATAGCTCCATGGCATCGTCTAAGCCTAAAGGAAAGAAGGATTTCTTCAGTAGGATTAAGGTATTCTAGCTTGATTTTCCTTCAGTTTTCCTTTTGTCTTTTGTTTCTTTGTTTGAGGTTTTGAAATGTTTAACAATTTTTCCATAAGAAGTCGGTGTTCATGAATTCTTCATTTCCATGGACACATAATGAAGAGTCGTCTTCTTCTTGTGTGTGAGATAAAGGATGCATTTTGGGTGAGTCATGAGGAGCAGATGTAGTGGGTCTGTCCTAGCGCTTTGCAAGTATGCTTGGAAACGAATTTATATAGAGAGAGTCCGGGAAAAGAGGGTTTTTGTATGATTATCTTTGGGTTTTTTTAATTGGAGTCTAAGTTCTTGGTTTTTCTTGCATAAAGGGTTGAGCGATGGATTTCCCTTGTTAGGTGGCAATTGCCAGCGATGGTTGTCCTTGTTAGGTGGCAATTGCCAACAAGATATGTTGGTAGTTCAAATATAATGAGAAGTTGAATACCAATTTGGTATTAATGGATGATAAATACATAATTTAAAAAAATAATGAGGGGAAAGGGTTTTCCACAGTTACCAGTAGCCTGCAGTCTCCCCCTCTGCGCTTGAGCTCTATTCTCTCTTTTGTTTTAGGATTTATGTATGTTGCATAGATGGTGGGATAAGAGTTGTAAAATTAAAGTGGCCAGTGAAGAGCTCCCAAGCTTGGTTCCCCCTTTTTTTTAAAGATTGGTCTGTGTTGATTAGATGTTGAAATATGAGTTGCTGTAAAATTATATATGTTGTAAAGTTCTTAAGTGATCAATGCAGAGCTCCTAAGACATTATGAGAACATGGGTTCCGAAAAGGCATGAAACTACGTTTAAACCCAGACCTTTTCCAACCCAGAATTGGAAGAAAAAGAACCAAAATGACTACAGGCAGCTTTACATTTCTAGAATTGTTTTCTAATTTATACATGTTTTGGTCTTCGAGGAACAACTCAAACTCAACAAGGCTCGAAGTCATTACAACAAATTTTATCATGTCAATCATTCCTCTCAGCCACCTAAGATACACCCAATTGATAGTTGTTTCATAAGTTTGTCTACATATAGCCATTAATTGCGGGTTGTAGAAGTTACGTCCCAATTTGATAATTGCGGAGGAGGGTGGTTAGTGTTCAATAAACTCAAACTTGCTTGATAACTTCCCCTTGCCTATGTGGAACTTTTGGGGTAGCCAGTTTGGAATCAGTAGGGCTCCATCTGATTTTATAATCCAATAATTATTTAGGTAATTGCCACATTCAAAAACCTCTCTCAACTGTAGGCAAAGGCCAAGAGGCAAATTCCATGTTATTGATCTATAGGGCATATTAGAGCTCCATTATTGACAATTTAGACATGTTCTCCTCTAGTTTGAGTCATCCCTAAGTTATTTCATAAGTTTGTCTACATATAGCCAGTAATTGTGGGCTACAGAAGTTAGGTCCCAATTTGATAACTGTGGAGGAGGGTGGTTAGTGTTCAATAAACTCAAAATTGCTTGATAACTTCCCCTTTCCTATGTGGAACTTTTGGGGTAGCCAGTCTAGAATCAGTAGGGCTCCATCTGATTTTATAATCCAATAATTCTTTAGGCAATTGCCACATTCACAAACCTCTCTCAACTGTAGGCAGAGGCCGAGAGGCCAATTCCATGTTCTTGATCTATAGGGTGTATTAGAGCACCATTATTGACTATTTAGATATGTTCTCCTCTAGTTTGAGTCATCACTAAGTTATTTGAACGACATCTCTATAGCTGCTTGAGCAAACTGATGGTGTGCGATTGATTATCTGGGTTCTAATCATATTGTTGTATCTGGCTGAGAAATTGGGCAATTTTATTTTCTGACTAGTCTGGACGTTAGTTCAAACTCCAAGAGATAACTCAAACTAGGATATTATATAGAATTTTCCATTTCTAGGCCTGATCGACAATAGAAAAGTTATATGTATTGCACTTGGTGCCATTTTGATATATTCACGTTTACATGGTATATATATGAACAAACTTTGCATATTTTGTGTCTACTGGTTTGGAACTATTGTTTTAAATATTTAAAATTAGTTTTTTTTTATTAAAAAATAAAATTTTTAAAACTGGTTCATTGAGATATAACCAGTCCCAGTTTGACTAGTTCTAGTTTGAAACCCAGTTTATTAGGTGGACCAGTCTTGCCACCAGTTCCAATTTTTAATACTATGCATCTAAGACCTGAAATAGATGAAGTCAATATTCATGGTTTTTTCTTGCTCTCTGATATAAGGGATGATGATCATCTTAGTCTTGGCATGAAACACAAAATCCTTTATAAATGCGTGTGAGATCAAGCAGCTTAGTGTCATATTTGTGCACATACTTAAAACCATGTTGTTGACTTCTAATGAATAACTATTGAGGAAAGCCATAAATCATGATATCATGCCACCAACAATACAATTTGAATCCGATCAAATAGTGATAAGATAAATAAGACTTCTGCCAATTTACTGGGTAGTGTTGCATCCACTAGCTTTGAGTCTTTAAGAATTGATAACTTCATATCCATTTCAATAGGAGTTGTTGCAGATTTATCATCAGCAATGTCAAATATGTTTCAAATTTCAATATCTTGCTTACATACTTATCTTGGAAAATCTAAATACATTGGAGCTATCATTTCAAAAGCTTCATGCAAGAAGCTCATCTTTTATCACTTCCATCATTCTTGGAAGTTGGATTCACTGAAATGATGCCATAAACATATAAGATGCAATCAATATTTCATCCTTCACTTTTCTTTTGACAATTTGACATGTTTCCAAAACAATTATCCTTGACTGGTCATCAATGCTTGTATACAAGGCTCTATGAGCCTGCCTCAGTCTGTATGAGCTATAATGCATATACATTTCCTCTGAAAAAGTTGTATTCTAGAAGGCACTTTTGACATCCACTTAATAAATCTCACACCTATGTCGAACTAATTATATTCATCTAACAAGTGCAAAGTTTCTTCAAAGTCTACACAGGCTCCCAAGTCTAATTTATCTGTATTTTGGTATAATCGTCTGGAATTTATTTCTGCAACTTTTCTTTATGTTTGCTTCTTTAAATGAGTTAGAATCGTGTGATTCAATACTCAAAATCAAAACTTACTGTATATACAGTTGACTGTTGTAGGCTAATTGACTTCCAGACTTATTCACTAGTTGTAGTTAGTTCTTGGAACTTTGAATCCATAATCATTCTTTATGTAGATACGACTTTGCAATTCTCTTGAACTTTGGTCTGATTTGTTACTACTTGTCTTGTTGGCACTAGCTTCCTCAGCATCACCTAATGTTTGTTTGGTCATATTTTCATGTTTTAGATTACTTTCCTTTACTTTTGTGACCTTTCTTACATTATCTTTTAATACAAGCCATGGTACAACAATATGGTCTGATACTTCTTGCAAATTATATTTAATATTTATCAAAGACTTATTTTTACTTCCTCAGTCAAATAGCCTATACACCTTGGACTCTTCACTGTGCCCTACAAAAATGTGTATTTTGCTTTTGTCTTCTAGCTTTTTCCTAATATTATTTTTCCGCGAGCATACAACCACATCATAACAAAGACTCCGAGACAATTTTCTTCTGATTTCCTTCCACTCCATGTGCACTTTGGTGTGATGTTTCTCAAAAACTTTGTGGAACCTTTGACTTATACATGCCTATGTAGATTTCTTTAGCCTAGTTAATGATGTTGTTTGAGATAATTTTCCCTTGCCCATGATCTTCATCAAAGACAACATCTGTATTGTGCTAAACCTTTGATGAAGATCATGGGCAAGGGCAAAATATCTTAAACTAGGCTAAAGCAATCTACACAGGCATGCATAACTCAGCAAAGGCTCCACAAAAGCTGTGAGAAACATCACACCAGAGGGCACATTGAGTGGAAGGAAATCAAAAGAATATATATATATATATATATATTCAAAGAGCGTACACTTTGGACTCTTCGTGTACCCTATAAAGATGTGTATTTTTTGTTTACCTTCTACTTTTATCCTTTTTACCTTCTTCCTTTTATTGTTTTCAAAAACAGCCTTTGTGGAGTCTGTTGAGTTATACCTACCTTTGTAGATTGCTTCCCTTCTACTTTTTCCTTTTTTCGATTCTTCCTTTCCCTTTTCTCCAAGACAACATCTGTACTACCAATTATGTTTTCTCTTATAATTCAAAGATGTGTTATTTGGTTTTGCATGTTTTCCATTTCCTGCATGTGAAAAAACATAGCAAAAAAATATTTTGATACAATTTGCTTGCAATTTCCTTCAACTCCATATGCCTTCAGGTATGATCTTACTCACAGCCTTTGTGAAATTTATAATTCAGTGTGTACAAAGTTCACACAACTCTGTAGATTTCTTTAGACTAGAAGATGTTTGAGATAATTTTGGCCTTTAGGCATGTTTCTGGCCATCTCTATGCCACACACTATTTGTTATGGAGTATATACATAAGCTGTCAGAAAATATCATGAACTTTCTAAAACCCAAAGATGTGTCTTGTGTCACATTATATAATCATTTTGTTTCAACTACACCTGAACAAATGTTAATATATAAATGACATTGAATGTGTATAGATTCTATTTTCTCTACTGATATGAAATGTATTCTCAAAGTATGTGTCTGGTTCTAAAATCTAGTTCACCATGATAAAACCTCAAAGTCCAAAGCAAATTCATCTCAATAAAATGCTTGAGAATGAATGTGTAACAACCTTGCAACTTGATTTTTATGAATCCCAAATCTCATCTTATCTTGAACTTTTTGAGTCATTAGTAAATCATAAACGAGAAATGTACAAGGTCTTCATTGAACTTAATATGGAATTAGCATGACCTTATATAAATGTAAATATTAAACTAGTAAACCAAGTATATTATCCTTGAGGAAAATGTAAAGTGAGATAACTTCATAAATGAGAAGACATTTTCCAGTCCTAGTTTATATCAAACGGTCCAGAGGCAATTCCCAATATGAACTTGTTAAACTCCATCATTAGCTAGTAAATAACTAACCTTTCCAGTCTACTTAGGTTTACAGAGAGTACAAGGGCATTTAACATTATCAATAAATGTTTTCAAATTACTTTTCATGTACAACATCTTCATTATCCACGAGAATTGTAACAAAATAAGAGCATTCATCCTGCGTCTTTCAAAAAATTTAAGCAACTCTGAGTTCGTTACTTCGCTGAAGCTTAAAAAAAATTAACAAATTAAATAGATGACGATAGATATCATGGTTCAATACTAATATAATCTATGCAAGAATTTATCCCTGAGAAAAATTCCAAGCATAGATAAAGATTAGACCATATAGAAATATAAATATTAGAATAATAAATATAGTATATTTATATTGTCCCTGAGAAAAGGATAGAATGAGATAACCTGATGATTCAGAAGGCATTTTTTTGGTCCTAATTGCTGATGGTCCAAAGGTATTTCCCAGAATGAACAGGTTAACTCCATCCTTAGCTGATAAATACATGATATACTCCAGTCTACTTAGGTTGATGAACTATAGAGGGGAATTTCACATTATGAAGAAATGTTTCCAAATTTCCCATACCACGTCTTCATTCTCCAAAAGAATATTAACTAAACATATGAGGGCACTCGTCTTGTGTCTTTCAGAAAATTTAAGCAACTCGGGGATAGAATGAGATAGCTTCATGATTGAGAAGGCATTTTTTGGTCCTAGTTTTTTATGGTCCAAAGGTATTTCCTAGAATGAACATGTTAACTCCATCCTTAGCTAGTAAATACCTGATATACTCCAATCTCCTTAGGTTGATGAACTATACAGGGGAATTTCACAGTATGAAGAATTCCAAATTTCCCATACCACGTCTTCATTGTCCAAAAGAATATTAACTAAACATATGAAGGCCCTCATCTCGTGTCTTTCAAAAAAAGTAAGCAACTCTGATTTCTCTATGTAAATAAATTATCAAAAATAAATAATTAAGGATTTCATAGTTTAATTGGAATTTGATACTACTGTATGCATATATCTCTTTTCTACAGGATATATGGTGTCCAACTCTGCAAATTAAGATTTAAGAACACCATATCCAATCGTTGGACCACTAGTCCATCTTTCAGTACCATGTTTATCTATGCTCTACAGTGACTCGTGAGTAAAGAGAGAATTTTATTCAGCTTGCTAACTTGAGCTTCTAGAACTAGCAAAAGCAAGAGAAATTATGTTCAAATGACCTCAAAAAATTCACCAAGCCCCTACTAAAAATCAAAATGTGAAATGTTGTCATATATGCAAGAAATCATTTAGTATAGTCAGTATAGTTTTAGCATTTTTCTTCATTGCATTGAGTTTATAGACAAACTGTAAACTATGCCATAACATTATTTGTTTATTTAAAACTATTTATTTCAAAAAGGGATAGAATTTATTAAAAATACAAGACTATGCAACTCACAATTGTAAGTTGCTTAATTTTCAACAGGGGAAGAGCAAACTGACTGCATCAATAAGTCTAATAAAACAAGGATAAAAATCATAGAAGTTTGTTTCATCCACCTCTACAAACCAATTTAATTTAAAGGAGAAATTAAAGATCTTTACTTTTGGGTAGGTCAGCCTTAGCTTATGCATGTTGTAGTGGTCATGTTGTTCCTTTGCATGACACTGTATGGTTTTTGTAAAGGGAGGGGTTGTCTTATTTTTTAATTGTGGTTTTTATGTCCATGTTTCTACCTTAATAGTAGTCCGACTTTCTAGTTTCAGGTTTTTTTGGATATAGGGTGTTATGGTTTTTGGAATTGGTTCCATGAAATTAAGTTTTTTGTGTAGTATGTTCCTATATTTGAGGGTCAGGGTAAATAATTGAGATTGTTTTTGCTAAAACGAATCTGATGGGAGGTGTCGCTCAAATTTTTGTTTTGTACAGTTTAATTTCTTGATGTACATTTGGATTACGTGTTTCATGGTATGTAATTGAGATTGGTGTTGCTGAGATGGAATTGATAGCAGATGTCTCTTGAATACTTGTATTGTAGAGTGTAATTCCTTGATGTACATTGGCCTCAAATATAGAAAATAAAGTATAGGCACTAAGTGCTCACTCCTAGATGAGGATCTAAATTGGTGAGAGTTAGTCCTAGCTATTTAGTATTGTTTTTATATTACAGTACCATTTCCTATTAACGGACGATAGAAGATAAGATAAGACTAGTTTTATTAATGGCAGTGGGCGACAAAAAGATAGGTCAATGGGGCTCAAAAGTACACCAGTTACAACATACTATGGGAGTGCCCATTACTTGTCATTAGGGATAGATGTAAAAAGTAGAGGGAGAAGAAGCATCCACATTTGTATCAATCACTCTGGAGCTACAAGCTAACTTGATCCCGGCTTCCTCATTTTCATGGCCAAACATCATCATCTGGTTCTCACTTTTTATGTTGAGCACAAAACAATCAACTTTACAGTTTTAAAAAGCATGGCCATGGTGGCCCAATACAAAAATATCAGTATTTTTACTGCACACCATATAAGGGTTTTGTTTTGTTTTCCTATTGATAGGAGTTTCTATCAAAATTGGCATTTATTTTCTTATTACAAATTTTCTTTCATTTTAAGTGGAGAAGAAAGTAGTCCTTTTAAAAAAAATAAAACATCCTTGATTTTCCTGAACATTTTATGTTAGGTACATATCATTGGAAAGAGTCCTAGCAATAGTATGTTGTACAGACTGGAGCTAGCTAGTGATGGGATGACACTTACCGCCTCCTGGCAATTCTAGAAAAAACAGAAATGAAACAGCTTCACATTATGCAGGGTAGAAAGATAATTGTATATCATCCTCCTCCCTATAAATAGGCAGCATCCTTTGCATTTCATGCATAGAAGAAATCACCCACTCATTCTATATCTATATAGACATACAACCAGCCTTTGCCTTATTAGTATCCAGAGCTTGAATATATATATATATATATATATATATAATATAATTGTGCTTCACTGTGTATATACTTCAGCCATGGCCATGTTTTCTACAAGCAGGTTGTTCCTCTTATATCTTGTGATGATATTTCTTGTTCAGGTAACAAATGGTTTCTCTGTGCTGGAATTAGGGTTTACATGTTTACTAATGCAACTGTTATGCTCTGTCATGGTGCTAAATTACTTCTTGATATCGAAAAGTTATGTTTTTCATATATAGCTCATTGTTGGTTGATGAAACAGATATATGTAGAAGCTGCTAAAATTGGAGCTTCAACAACTATTGTGGTGGGTATCTATGTGCCATTATTTAAGTCCAATTGATCACATAGTCAGTATTCATTTGTTATTCATGATTACCTTAGAATTCTCAAATTTACATATAATAAAATAATTAAGGTTGTCCTTGATTCCAGGAGAAAATAAATGGGATGAAAGGGAGGCTTCTGCTGTCCACAGGTATATTCTCTGTACACTATATTCTATTCTTTAGAATTATTATCATTATTTGTTAAGTTGGTTCTGTTGTTTAAGCTTTTTTTCATGTGAATTGTACTGTTGAAATTTTATATTCGACAATTGAAAATTCTTTTTCATATCATTTGTTGTTACTATCAATACTTGTTAGGTTGGTTCTGTTGCTTAAGCTTCTTTATGCGAATTGTTGTTGATGCTACTACTGTTGCAATTTTATCCTATTTGACAATTGAAGACTCTTTTATATAAGTTCTTGTTAATTTTATTTTTTTGTTGTGAATATAGGATTCATCCTTGTTGCTAAGTATTGAATGTTTCTGGGGACTTCAACGTTATCTCTCTTATTTTAGTTTTTCTTTATCTTTCTTGTTTTGGTTTTTCTTTATAACTCAACATCTATAGTTTATTTAGTTTGGAATTTTACTTGGAAAGTCCTTGAAAACCTAAGAATAAGGTAAATGTGAGTACAGCTTCTCACTTTCAAATTTTACTCGCCTTATGAGGGTCAACATCTATCTTGAAACAAATTATATAGAAATTCAAAGAGCCATCCTGCCGAACAAAAATATATAACAATATGCAAGCACCAATAGCACTGAACAGTGCCAGCGTATAAATCTTACCACCATTTCCACCAATTGCTAGAAAAAATATTTGCCCTACAAGAGCCATGACATGACCAAAGAGAGATCCAGGACCAGGTCCATGCATAACTACCATACCAAGGCATCAAGTTTTCAAACAGCATAATATAGAATTCCAACAATATACTAGAATGTTCTTCTCTACAAATTTCAGTTATAGCTTTCAATATAAAATTATTACCTATGCCACCGTGCTTTTTGTTGAGTTAGATCAAGGACATGCAGATCTTCTGATGAAAGCCCTGCAGGACCAATACCACCCTGCAAATGGTGTAATCAACAAAAAGGAAGAGACTAGTTTAGGATCAAGCAAAACCCACACCTCCTGTGAACAAACATAACACAGATAAAAGAGATTTTAAAGCACACCTGGATCACAACCATGCCACCAACAACAGTTGCAGCACGGGGTAATGGTGATTCCCCCAAAGGATGGAGCCTGAAATTAGTATTATTAATGAGAGAACTGGACATGTGTAAAATCAAAACATATGGTCAAAACAATTAGCTTGTGTAGAGATAAATTGGTATTCATGTCCTCATATTCTAGTATTTAAATGGATGCACGACCACATCTCTGGAATATTGAGAAGAAAAATCTGTTTGTTTTAACTTTTTTTCCCTCTAAGCTTGGTTTTAATTTTAAACATAAGGAACATGAATCTGATGAAATGAAATGGAACAAAAAAAAATCCCACCATCCTATCCTACAATTTAAGTTCCATGGATCTACTACCACATCTCTGGAATATTGAAGAGACAAATCTATGAGTACTAACCTTTTTCTTCTAAGCTTGGTTTTAATTTAGACATATGGAATATAAATCTGATAACACTGAATTTTAACAAAAAAAATGAATTTAAACTGTCAATAGTTAAATATTTAGAAGAGTCCAACAATGATCTGGAAGCATTTGATTAACAATTGGTGTTAGAACTAAATTCTGCAACTACTGTTGGTAGCATGGTTGTGATCTAGGTGTGCTTTAAAATCTCCTTTATCTGTGTTATGTTTGTTCACAATAAGTGTGGGTTTTGCTTGATCCTAAACTAGTCTCTTCCTTTTTGTTGATTACATCATTTGCAGGGTGGTATTGGTCCTGCAGGGCTTTCATCAGAAGATCTGCATGTCCTTGATCTAACTCAACAAAAAGCACGGTGGCATAGGTAATAATTTTATATTGAAAACTATAACTGAAATTTGTAGAGAAGAACATTCTAGTATATTGTTGGAATTCTATACTATCTTGTTTGAAAACTTGATGCCTTGGCAGGGTAGTTGTGCATGGACCTGGTCCTGGATCTTGCTGGTCATGTCATGGCTCTTGTAGGGAAAATATTTTTGCTAGCAATTGGTGGAAATGATGGTAAGATTTATACGCTAGCACTGTTCAGTGCTATTGGTGCCTGCATATTGTTATATATTTTTGTTCGGCAGGATGGCTCTTTGAATTTTTATATAATTTGTTTCAGGGAAGCGACCATTGATAGATGTTTGGGCTCTAGATATGGCTAGAACCTCTAAATGAATTGTTTTCTCTTGTTCTTTTTCCTCTAATGCCACTTCCTTCACTTCAAAAGGTATGCCATATAAGATGTTGATGTTTGTGAAAATTAATTTCAAACAGTTCTTTCTTCACTAATCCTGATATAGACATATATGTGATTATATGGAACTAGTAGCATGTACCAGCACTTGACACTTTTCAATTGTGCTGCAGTTGGAGCAGAGTAACCTAAGCAAGCAAATTCCAGTCTTTCGACAGCTGGTTAGTGAGAACAAATTATTTATGTAGCTTGCCCTTTGATATAATTTTTTTGTAATCTTGCTTCATGAAATGAAAAATATGAAGTGATGGGTAGTTTTCCATGTAAACAGATAATGGAGGTGCTTCAGTATCTTGGGACAGATGAAAGAAATGCAACAAATGAACAGAAGTAAGTCGCTATATTAAGATTCATGTTATAATCTGACCCTGTATTGTTGTACAAGTGAACAGTTTCTATTTATGTATTCTTTTTCAAGATTGATCGCCTTTTTTATACTTAATAATACTTGATCTCAAGATATATGGATACAGGCACCTTTCAAAGTCGTTTGGCATAAACACTCAAGGGCAGCAGCTAGGTAATTTTATCATGTTCCATCCAAGACCATCGAGCTTTAAGCAACTCTTGTACATGCGTGATGGTGATCATAATGGAGTAATTCATTATGCTGGCACTTCATATGGTGAACACCCATGGATGAATCCTGTGGTAGCAAAGGTATTATGAGGAAGTCTATCAGATATGTTTATTCACACCATAAAGTTGTCTTCAATGCAAACGTTTAATTGATCCAACCATAACAACAAGAAAACGAGTGCAGTAAAAGTTTATCATAGGTCCCATTCCTTATTTATATCTGAGTTTCCTTTCATTAAAATATATGCAAGGGAGGAATGCCCAAAAAATATCATCTCATCTATTAGTTAGACTACTTTAAAGTTTACTTTCATGATTTTTAGAAGGCATTGGCATTTGGAGTGTCTAGTATTTAATGTTCGAGTTGTTGTGATGACATTCCAAAATGCTTTTGTTAACCAATTCTGATATACTTACATATTATAAACTTAAGAAAAAAATACAAAAAGAAACTAAAATTTAATGCTGCAATTGCTATTTACTTGATTATGAAAATTAAAGTACAACTTTTTGAATTTAAAATGTCTCAATTTCTATTTGCTTGATTATGAAAATCAAAATACAACTTTTTAAATTTAAATACTCTATCAGCCTCTCTTTGCACCTTTTGGGGCACAAATAATTAATGACATACTTCAAATTTTGCAGTTACACCCTCTTTGACACCTGGAAGGATGCCCCAGACTCTGTGCTCTCCATATATCAAAAACTCATAAGAGGCCTTCGCATATGGGTATATAGGTATGCAAGCATTGCCATACTAAACTTAGCTGACATGCTCCAACACCTTGATTTTTTTCTCTGTTACAAGTAAAAATTTGATTGTATGATATATTTTTGGTTTATTGAAAATGTTGCAGTGGAGATACTGATGCCCAAATCTCAGTCATATCGACCAGATATTGTATGGATCAACTTAATATTCCTATCAAAAGAGCATGGCAACCTTGGTTTCATGAGCAACATGCAACAATCTTTTATACATTTTTCACTTCAACTTTTTCTAAAATCTTACAATACCTATTATAAGTTAGTTGTCAAGAAATAGCTTACCTATTATAAGTTACTTGTCAAGAAATAGTGAAGCTATTACTTACTATTATTTGTTGAAAGTTTTACTTACGGTATTAATTAGTATTATTTGTTTCTGGCTATGTTGTCTTAATTCATGCAAGTGGCTGGATGGACTCAAGACTATGAAGGTCTAAAATTTGAAGCTGGCTGTAGATCATACATGTTGATCAGTGCCTACTAGCAAGCTGGTGGCTCTTTGGGTGGTGGTTGTATTTCTTGTGCTGATTATAGTTAATTTTCTTTGTATGGCTAGATTAATTTGTTTGTAGATTATTGTTTATTATTAGCTTTTTGTGCAAGTCAAGCTACAAGGGTGTCACAGTGAGCTAACTCCATTGAGTTATTTTTTTATTAAGTTAAAAATAGGGGCTTGCATGATTATATATTTTACAATGATTATGCCATTATGTGTTGAACATTTTTTAAAAATCAATGCCTATTATACAATTTGAAGTACTGCCATAACTCCTCACATAATTCTTTAAAGGGTGCTAGCTTAATGGAAAAGAACCTCCTATGCAGGAGGTTGGTGGTTCGATTCCAATGTACCCTAACATGAATTATTCAATGATATTGTATATTTTTTTAGTTAAATATTTTATATTGATTTATTTTAATGGTGAGATATTTTTCTGGATTCATTGTTTTATATTGTCTCCAGAGAGACAATAGATAGGATTAAAAATATTGTCTCCATAAAGACAATATGTCTTTAATTTCAACTATTGTCTTTGGAGAGATAAAAATGAAACTGTCTTTGGAGAGACAAAAATGAAACTGTCTTTGGAGAGGCAAAAATTCTTGTGTTATTTATTGTCTTTATAGAGACAATATTTTAAGACGATTTAATTTGAGACACCCGCTTAAAGACAATATTTAAGACAATACACAAGTTTTCTTTTATCTCAAATTAAGACAATTTTAAAAATCCAATTTTAGGAGACTAAGGCCCCCTTTATGTTGTAGTGTGTAACTGTGGAATATCCCATTAACCTGAATCTAAAAAAAGTTATAGTCATAGTTAAAAAGTCCGCATAAGTTGTTCTCTATTTTTCAATCCAATGGAGTAGTCTCATATTTAGAGTACGCGGTTTTCAATTAGTGAAAACAAAAGCATCGTAGTCACCAAGTTTATCACGCTGTGGTTGTGGTTCTGGATTTAGTATTACGTAAATTTCCATTGTATTGCATTTTTTAATAATGCTTTGTTAAGAAAATATCGTTGTTGTAGATTTAGTATCAGAGAAATTTCCATTGTAATTTTTTTTTTCAATTGAAAAAAACAAACTCCCGAAGTCACATAATTCTGTAAAACTGGAATATCGACATGCCTACTGAATGTCACCGAGATGGATAAAAAAGGGCAGAGGAGAATTCCGAATACCTCAAAGCTAAACAAAAATAACTAGAAAGCTAGAAGTCAAAACGCCTGGCAAAGGCATAAACAATCATTGCATTTTGTTATAACAGTTTTGTTAAGAAAGTACTGTTGTTTGATGCACAATAAATGGGGCTTTAGTCTGGTCTACTGATCATATTCATTTGTGATGTGAAATGTATTTTTCTGTTTGCAATATGTATCTTTGTAATGTATTTTGTTATTTATTTGGATTTTTCTTCATGTTCTAAGAGGTTGATTTCTATATTTTTTCGATTTAAACTTTATAAAATAAAATTATTTAAAAGAATATATAACATTATTCAAAAATTTGAATTATTACCCAAAATTTTATTGTAAGATAAAATGATGGAACCCAGACCTCGAGCCTCACCTGTACTAAAAAATAATTAATAAAACTAACAAAAATCACAGCAACTCACCTTTGTATTTATCACAATACAAACATCAAACACGTCGACTCCACATCACATGTCATTTTAAATAGCTTGTAACAACAACTGTCATGAAATTTGTTTGTTCCGTGGTTCACACAATCGATGTTCCATAGGATTTGTTGATTTAATCAGTTATTGATTTGCGGTAGTATTTATTGGCCAATTGATTGGCTTGTACATGCCTCCGATGTGATCGACACATGTCCACTTTCCTTGGGCTTTTCCCTTCTCCCGTTGGTAAACCATATGCCGAGTACTCCACTTTCACTTCCGTTGTTTCCCTCCACTGCGAAGGCTTCTGCCTCTCTTGGCGCTGCGAGGGTTTCAAGCTGGTTTCTCTCCTTTTGGACTGGTTTCCACGTCCGTTTCGCTTGCAAGTAACAGTGTTGGCTTGTGGTACACTCACGGTAATATTCGGTTCGTTTTCTGGTTAATTGGACCTTGTTGACAACGATTTTAGTTGTAATTGCTATTTTTTGTAGTTTAACTTTTCGACCATTGACAGGCTCGTGTCTCACCTCTGCCGTTACTGTCCCGCAATGTTACAGTGGCTTCCAAATTCAGCACAGTTCTTCTCACCCGGAAAGGTAACTTATTTTTCTATGATTCAAACTATTCAGCATATATTCTTCTGTCCTCACGTAGCGGCTCCTTGCGAGCAGGTTTTTGAAGTTCTTGTTCGACAAACGTTTCTATTCGCCACCTTAGTCAGGTGAACTTCCACTACTTCATCTCTCCACTGAGTTTCTTTTGTTTGAATACAGTCTTTGTCCGGACAGTGAGCAACACTTTCTGTGCGCTTTTCTTTTGCAGGTTTTATGTCTTCAGACTTTTTTCCAATGCTAACTAAACCCTCGGCTTACAATGGGTAGGGTCTCTTTTACCCCCATTTCTATTGTAAAACAAATCGTTCTGTGGATTTGGTTTCCTGTTCGAGTCTGTAGAATGTGAATCAAACTGGAGGTCTTCCTTTCACGGTCGCTAATTCCAACCATTCCGTTGTGACAAATTTTATTGCTGTAGGATGTGTCTCTGTAGGTTACTATGTCGAATTTACTTGGCTGTAGCTTATGGGTATTCAAACCCCAAACTGTAAATGGCTCACTTTGAATATATTTAAGTTCACTGTTATCATATACAGTTCGGAACTCATTTTTACAGTAATTGCATGTGGTTTTTCTTTTATCAAGATAAACATGAACATCTAGTATGAAATTTTATTCGGTTCAAAAATTTGTAAAACAAGTTGTTCTTGGTTTACCTAGATTTATGTTATTTTAATGACTCAGATTAGGTGCTTATTCTTGAAACTTTATCACACAAATAGTTAAGCAAATCATTCTTTCTTGTTTGATGTGGCTTGTTCTCAAATGTATGTTTATGATCCACACCACAATGCGCTATGGATTTCTTTTTCTTGTCGCTCGTTCGGTATCGTGAAGTTGCTATTTAGATTTCAGTCAGTAGTCTTACAAATTACAGCAATAATAAAACAGTGAATGGTCACAGAAAATCACATTTAAAACAGATGGTCTTCCTGTCAGATATCAATTTTAGTTTTTGTTCTTGTCAAGAAATATTTTGTTCCTTTCTTTCTTCTTCTCCCGGAAGAGATCCGGAAAATTACATTTTATTTTTCTTTTTATGCTTTCGGTTAAATTACCAACCACCCTGTATAACTACCTTTTCTAAATTAAACAAACTCTATTAATTGACCCACAGTTTGATTTTATTCTACCTAATCCTAATGTCTCTTCCCTCAACAATAAATAAGAGGGTGAAAATAAACATACTAATGATAACATATATATATATATATAAATTTCTCGGGCACTAGACTGTGCAAAACAACATAATCAGTAAAGGACAAAACCTATTAAAATTTGTACTTCGGGTGATTTCCGCGGGCTCCCAAGGTAACAAAAATTCATGGCTGTATCTGAAGTTCGTCATAGAATAGCCATACCGGACAATAACTGTGTCAGCAGGAAGCTGTCCTCAATGGGGTGGTTCTATGACCGAATATTTGGTCTCCTTCTGCGTATGCTTTGGCCACCTGTGTATTGAGGATACCCTCGATCTCAAGGGGTTGCACCATAGGCATTTGTCCCATCCACGATCTCTGATCAACCTGGGTGTCCCGCTATGGCCTTGCTGTCGTATCATCCTCAGGATTGGTGAAATACGGAAACAGATCTGCTACATTAAAAATAGGTGAAATTCTGATACCCGACGGTAATTGTATTTCGTAAGCATTTGCAGAGAACTTGCGCATAATTTTATAGGGGCCAATCTTTTTAAATTTCAGTTTATTATATTCCCCTTTTGGAAAACGTTCCTTGCGTAAATGCGCAAGAACTTCGTCCCCAAAGTTAAATTGAACTGCTCCCATTTTTAAATATGCATGTTGTTTGTATTTTTGGTTGCTGTCGTGCAGTCTCAATTTCACCTGTTCATGCAAGTCGCTCATTTCTTGGGCGAAATCTTCCCCATCAGCACTTCATTTTTCAATTTTTCCCAAATCCTGCAGCTCATGTACTCCGCGAGGATGTATCCCATACAGGACCTAAAAAGGACTGTATCCTGTGCTGCAATTTGTTGAATCATTGTAAGAAAACTCCACTTGAGCAAGAACTCGATCCAACATTCGTGAAATTTGATCGACTAGACTTCGTAGCAAGTTTCCTAAGCTCTGGTTTACGACTTCCGTTTTCTCATCAGTCTGTGGGTGGTAAGCAAAACTGAAATTTAACTGGGTATCCAATTTTTTCCATAGAGTTCGCTAAAAATTTCCTATGAAACGTACATCTCTATCAGAAATAAATGACCTTGGTAAGCCATGCAGTCTAATGATTTCTGTGAAAAACAAGTGTGCTACATGAGTGGCATCACTGGTTTTCCGACATGGGATAAAATGCGCGATCTTCGTAAATTTGTCCACCACCACCGTTACAGAATCAAACCCCCATTCTGTCTTAGGCAGACCCAAGACAAAGTCCAAACTGACTGAGTCCCATGGTCTACTTGGAATTGGCAGTGGCGTATAAAGTCCTTCATTCTGACTGCTTCCTTTTGCTAACTGACACATTTTACACCTGCTTACATATCTCTGCACGTCTTGCCGTAGCTTTGGCCAGTAGTAAAAATGTTCTATCTACGATAACGTCTTGTCTATGCCAAAATTTATGGCCAGACTGCCGCTGTGTTTTTCCCGAACAATGTTCTCTCTCATTGAGCAGTCGGGAATGCACAATTTTCCTCCCTTAAACAAAAATCCTTCTTGCACATTATATTCCAACCATGGACTATTGTTCCGCAGCAAAGGGTTCTGACAAGCCTCATAGGCCTCCTTAAAATCTGTATCTGTTGGGTATAAATCCTTCAAATGCTCAAAACCCAACACCTGCACTGTGCTTTCCTGTAAGATAAATGCTCTTCTACTCAATGCGTCTGCCACCTTGTTGGACTACCCGCTGATATGTTTCAATACAAATGTAAAGCTCTGCAGATACTCCACCCACTCTGCATGCTTATGATTCAACTTATGTTGTTGCATAACATATTGTAAGGCAGAATGATCAGAAAATAAAACAAACTCATTACCTAACAAATAGTGCCTCTAGTGTTTTAAAGCTTGAATTATTGCATAAAATTCCTTGTCATAGGATGAATACTTCTACCTACTTTCGTTCAATTTCTCATTGAAATAAGCGACCGGTCTGTCGTCTTGGCTAAGTAATGCCCCAATGGTCGTACCGCTGGCATCACAACGAACTTGAAAAAGTTTGTTGAAATCAGGAAATCTCAAAATCGGTCTCTCAGTAATCTTCTTCTTTAAAGTTTGAAAACTATTCTCTGCTGCTTCAGTCTAGCAAAAAGGCCGATTGGCCTTCTTAATTGTGTCCAACATGGGTGTGTAGATCCCACTAAAATCTTTGATAAATTTCCTGTAAAAGCTCGCTAACCCATGAAAACTTCAAACCTCAAACAAATTCTTTGGGGATGGCCAGTTTACTATAGCTACAATTTTCTCTGGGTCCATCTTCAACTCATTTTCAACAATCACAAAACCCAGATAAACTAGTTCCCGTTGAAAAAAAGTACACTTTTTCAAATTTATCAGCAACTTGTTCTGCTGCAATCTTCTCAATACACTTCGAACATTTCGGAAGTGTTCCTCCTTCATTTTGCTTAAAATCAAAATGTCATCCAAATATACAATCACAAATTTCCCAATGAACTCTTTCAGCACTTCGTTCATTAGGCGCATAAATGTACTGGGGGCATTACTTAACCCAAATGGCATCACCAACCATTCGTACAACCCTTCATTCATCTTGAAAGCTGTCTTCCATTCATCTCCTTCCCAGATTCGGATCTGGTGGTGTCCACTCTTCAAGTCAATCTTCGAAAAATATGCTGCCCCACTTAAACAGTCCATCATGTCATCCATTCGCGGCAATGGAAACCTGTACCTGATCGTAATATTGTTAATAGCTCTCGAGTCTGTGCACATTCACCATTCGCCACCTTTTTTAGGAGCTAAAACTGTCGGAACTGCACAGGGAATCATACTCTCTATGATCATCCATTTATCAAGAAATTCCTGCACCTGTTTCTGAATTTCTTCATTATCTTTCGGGCTCATACGATAAGATGCCTTATTTGGTAAGCTAGCTCCTCGTATAAAATCAATACAGTGGCTGATGCTTCTCTTAGGTGGCAATTCGTCAGGTAAGTCATCTACTATGATATCGCCAAAGTCCTGCAGCATGTCTTGGATCTCCTCCAGCAGATCTATGATCTTTGTGTGTAATACTACTGTCTTTGGTCTCATCACAACAGCAAAATTAACATCATTATCCTCAATCTGCTTCAACAACTCTTTTCCGCCCACAAGTAATGCCTTGACTCTACTAGCTTCTGCTGTGTTTTCCTCCTTGATAGGCACAAGCGTGTGCTTTATCCCATCCTTGACAAACTTGTAACAGTTTGTCTTCCCATCATGAACTAATTTTTTGTCATACTGCCAGGGCCTTCCTAACAGTATATGGAAGACACCCATTGGCATAATGTTGCAGATAATTTTATCCTTATATCTTCCTATCTAAAATTATACTTCAAAATTTTCGTCCACTAATAGTTGATGCCCCTTTTGTAGCCACGACACTTTGTAAGGGGTGGGATGCTTCAGCCTTTTCAACCCCAATTTCTCCACCATTTCCGTGGCCACCAAATTATTGGTACTTCCGCTGTCAATTATCGGTTTGCAGCACTTACCCTGTGATTTGCAAACTATCCGAAACAAGGCTTTTCTTTGATCTGGTTCCACCATTTCTTCTGTTGGTTTTATTAGCACCTTATTCAGCACCAAGGCTTCGCCTGTCTCGGTGCATTTTCCACTTCCTGGGGAGGTGCTTCCGCTTCCTCTATTTGGGCAACATACGTTCCTCTCCCACCTGCTGGTTCTCCTTCAAGACATTCATACGATTTGTGCCCCCACTTGTGGCACCGATAGCACTTGACAACTCCTCTACCCCGACCATTACCTCTCCCTCGCTAGTATGGTCGTCCCCCTCTAGTGCCGCTGTCCTTTTCTGTTGTTCCCGTAGATTTGGAACTGCTGCCTTCCTCATTGGAACCTGTACCTCTGCCTCTGCCAAAATCCTTCCCCTTTCCTCTACCAGATCCGCCTCCTCTTTTGGCATTCTTCTTTCTGGTTATTTTCTCTTCCGCCTTCAAGGCACACTGATACGCCTCATCTAAAGTTATGGGTGAGAGAATACTGATTTCGTCCAGTATCTACCCTCTCAATCCATTTACAAACCTTGTTGTTTTTTCGGGTGTGTCCTCTATATATCCTTCCCTTAAGTTCAACTTGTAAAACTCTTCCGTATACTCCTTGACTGTTAACCCCCTTTGCCTCAAATTCTGTACTTGCCTGTACAGCATAATCTGATAATCTTTGGGTAGAAAATTTTCTTTCAGATTGGCCTCCATCCTGGCCCATTTTTTTATAGGTTGTTTATTCAGCCTTTTCATTTCTGCCTGAATGTTGTCCCACGACAAGGACGCATGTCCTTTCAGCTTGGTGGTAGCGAATTTCACTCGCTTGTCCACACTGATTTCTTCAAAATCAAAATATTTGCTCACTTCACTAAGCCAATCCAGTAACAC
Source organism: Pinus albicaulis (assembly GCA_034641835.2). NCBI lineage: Eukaryota > Viridiplantae > Streptophyta > Pinopsida > Pinales > Pinaceae > Pinus > Pinus albicaulis. The sequence goes on from CM076574.1 coordinate 1,059,685,838, forward strand.
ATCTACCGACAAACTCCCGTCATAAGTAGAAAGTTCATGTTTTGGCATATGACTGGATAACAAAACTGACCTCAATAATCTGAGTTCAGGTGCCTCTCCCTCCAAACCATCTATCGGTTCTACAACCTCTTCATCACTATCATCCCCTCCTTCAGGGTCTCTTATCCTTCCAGCTTTTATTGCTGCCAATCGCGCATTCAAAATGCGGATTTCTTCTCTCAGTCCCTCTTCTGCTCCTCTTCGAATTACTCTCCCTCTTCCGCTTCCTCGTCTACCAACTTCCATTTTTTTTTTCTGCTCACTACAACCTGCTCTGATACCACTTTGATGGAACCTAGCCCTCGGGCCTCACTTGTATTCCAAAATAATTAATAAAAATGACAAAAATCACAACAAATCACCTTTGTATTTATCACAATGCAAACATCAAACATGTCGACTCCACATCACATGTCAATTTAAATAGCTTGTAACAACAGTTGTCATGAAATTTGTTTGTTCTGTGGTCCACACAATCGATGTTCCATAGGATTTATTGATTTAATCAGTCGTTGATTTGCGGTAGTCTTTATTGGCCAATTGATTGGCTTGTAGACGCCTTTGATGTGATCGACACATGTCCACTTTCCTTGGGCTTTTCCCTTCTCCCATTGGTAAACCCTATGCCGACTACTCCACTTTCACTTTCGATGTTTCCCTCCACTACGAGGGTTTTTTCCTCTCTTGGCGCTGCGAGGGTTTCAAGCCAGTTTCTCTCCTTTTGAACTGGTTTCCTCGTCCGTTTCGCTTGCAAGTAACAGTGTTGGCTTGTGGTACACTCACGGTAATATCCGGTTCGTTTTCTGGTTAATTGGACCTTGTTGACAACAATTTCAGTTGTAATTTCTATTTGCTGTAGTTTAAATTTTTGACCATTGACAGGCTCGTGTCTCACCTCTGCCATTACTGTCCCACAATGCTACAGTGGCTTCCAACTTCAGCACGGTTCTTCTCACCTGGAAAGGTAACTTATTTTTCTATGATTCACACTATTCAGCATATATTCTTTTGTCCTCACGTAGCGGCTCCTTGCGAGCAGGTTTTTGAAGTTCTTGTTTGACAACCATCTCTATTCGCCACCTTAGTTAGGTGAACTTCTGCTACTTCATCTCTCCACTGAGTTTCTTTTGTTTGACTACAGTCTTTGTCCGGACAGTGAGCAAAAATTTCTGTGCGCTTTTCTTTTGCAGGTTTCAGGTCTTCAGACTTTGGTCCAATGCCAACTAAACCATCGGCTTACAATGGGTAGGGTCGCTTTTACCCCTGTTTCTGTTGTAAAACAAATCGTTCTGTGGATTTGGTGTCCTATTCGAGTCTATATAATGTGAATCAAATTGGAGGTCTTCCTTTCACGGTCGCTAATTCCAGTCGTTCGGTTGTGACAAATTTTCTTACTGTAGGATGTGTCTCCGTAGGTTACTGTGTCGAATTTACTTGGCTGTAGCTTATGGGTATTCAAACCCCAAACTGTAACTGGCTCACTTTGAATATATTTAAGTTGATTGTTATAATATACAGTTCGAAACTCGTTTTTACAGTAATTGCATGTGGTTTTTCTTTTATCAAGATAAACATGAACATCTAGTATGAAATTTTATTCGGTTCAAAGAATTTGTAAAACAGGTGGTTCTTGGTTTACCTGGAGATTTATGTTACTTTCCAACAGCTCCTCTTGGCTTATGCTTGAAAATTTATCACCTGAATGGTTCAAAACCCAGCGTCCTGTTCTTTCTTGCTGGTACACTGTTTCTCAAATGTATATTTGGTCCGCGCCCCTGTGCGCTATGGATTTCTTTCTCTTGTCGCTCGTTCGGTATCGTGAAGTTGCTATTCAGATTTCAGTCAGTAGTCATACAAATTACAACAATAATAAAACAGTGAATGGTCACAAAAAATCACATTTAAAACAGATGGTCTTCCTGTCAGATATCAATTTCAGTTTTTGTTCTTGTAAAGAAATATTATGTTCCTTTCTTTCTTCTTCTCCCAGAAGAGATCCCGCAAATTACATTGTGTTCTTCTTTTTATGCTTTCGGTTGAATTACCAACCGTCCTGTATAACTACCTTTTCTAAATTAAACAAACTCTATTAATTAACCCACAGTTTTATTTTATTCTACCTAATCCTAATGTCTCTTCCCTCAACAATAAATAAGAGGGTGAAAATAAACATACTAACGATAACATATATAAAAAAAACAATTCTTAGGCACTAAGACCTGTCTGGAAAACAACAGAATCAATGAGACAAAACCTGTTCAACTTTGTCTACTCCGAGTCAGATACTCTTGCATCATAAAAATTTTAATTATAAAATCCTTTAGAAATGATTATGATTAGATATATTTTTAGTGGAGGATACAAATATTTTATCTAAGAGATATTATACATTTAATTTTAAATTAATTAGTTATTTATTATATATATATATATATATATATATATATATATATATATATATCTATATATCTATATATATATTCAAAATAAAATGAATTTATGTTAAAACAGATGTATATTTTAAGTAAAATTTTATAGGATTTTTGGATGGAGAGTTGTTTAATTACCAATTACAATAAGAATTTGTAATTTATTAGAGTCTATCAAATAACCTTGTCTAAACTAGAATTAGAGACCTTCGCAATGAATTAAGCTTACAATATTATCAAATCTATTGAACTTTAAGATATATCATTGCATGAGAAGTAATATGGTACTAGTTTAAATTCATTCAAGTTCTTAGAAGCTACCAAGATTTATTGTGGCTAACTTTGGCATCACTCCCAACACACACACACACACACACACGCAAATATATGCATTCTTAGTAGATGAATTCTATTTTTTTCTAGCTTTTTAGTTTTTTAGTATTAATTTGGTATGTCTAATCCGTAGTAAGTTCTTATTATTTTTTAGAAATTGCACCAAGTGTTGCAAAGGAAACGAGGTAAGGCAAAGCATATAGAAGAATAGTATAGATGAAGAAGATGTGATATGTTATGTGATGTAGATGTTGGCCACTCAAGAATAGTTTACCTTGCAACATAAATAACTTCCTCTAACAAAAATTAGTAAATAAATTTAGCTTTACCATTTATTTGTATTATTACTTTGAACTAAAACCTATTCAAACTTCTAGATTTATTCTACCAAAATAATTTTCACAAACATAATTTGTGAATCTACTTGGAAGCAACATATAATATATGTGGAATGCAACAATTTGAGAGGTCAATAAAAAAAATAAAAGTGAAATTAGGCACAATGCTACATATCCTATTCATAACAGACAATGCACTTTCTTGTTTGGCTTAAATTATTTCCTTGTAAAATGAATCTAGTGCAAAATGAATGGACACGACCTTGCAAAAATAATTTGTAAAACCATTGCTCATAGCCAATGTCTTATTATACCATTCAATTTTCTCTTTCCACAGGTCACTAAATTCATCCAAAAAGTTAAACTTGTAGGTACATGTGAGGGGTTTAAAGAACCTAGTGTCCATCTTATTTGTGGAAATATACACATGACTGCTCTTTATGTATGCATAAAACCTAAATCTTAAATTTAACTTTCCATTTTTTTAAGGGAGTTGGATAATCTTAAGATCGAATAGCTATAAAATTCCAAATGAAAAATTTACAAAGCTGCTCTACCAAAATTTAACTTGAAACAAATTCTTGACAAACACCATATTTCACCCTTTCAATAATAAGCCAAATCTCCTCAACCAAAATGAAGACAATGGTAGACCATATCCAACTTGTGTATAAAACACACGCCAAAGTAAACCGAGTTTTGCGTTGTGGGTTTTATCCACCTTAGCATTAAGACATGATTTATGCACATGATTTGTCTAGCAGATCGTGATCTTGAGGCAACCTAGAATGTTTCAATGATAATGACATTGGTTCAAAAATTGGTGGCCTCACTCCTTAAAATGATATCGTTAACCAAATTCTTTCAGGGTGACAATCACATCTATATGAAAACACCAATTCAATTTTAATGCAAAGATATATTAAAGGAAAGCCTTATACTAATGCAATTTTATATGTAGTTTCAATGTGACAATCATATTTATATGAAAACACTAGTTCCATGATAATGTAGAGACATATTAAAGACATCCCTTGTACCAATGCAGTTTTTTGTGCAGATGAAGTTATAATTATCACCATCCTCCATTTGTAGATATTGAATATTTATCTTCTTTTCTTGGATATATTATTTAAGAGAAGTCTGAGATAGAGACATTGTATTTTTTCGAGTATATGATGAAGAAGTCTGAGTTAGAGGCCTTGTATTTTTCTAAGTATACGATGAAGGTATAATAATCCCCCTAATTTGGTAGGTGGCATCTTGTATTTTGGGATCTTTATCAAAGTTTTCAACTACAGACTTCAAATCATTGGCTTCACTTTTCAAATTACCATATATATTTTCCATCACATGATCCTCTTCTCAACATTTACCTTTTTCCCATTACCTTCTTCATCTACATTAGATCCCATAATACAGGTTTCACAATCTTCTTAAATTTTTAGAGAAGTTTCGGGTATGATAGGAAACCCCCCTTTCAATAAGATCCCACCTATTTAATCCACATCAAGAGCTTTATTTGTTCTAGGGTTTTTCACCCATGTTGAATTGATTGAACCACCTGGGAATAATCTTGAATAGGAAGAAAAATTTACAAAAATCCTCCTATTGGAAATGAATAAATGCATAGTTCTAGAAGAAAAAATACTTGGAGAATAGGTTTAGATTATTTCTTGACTCTAAAGAAATTGTTTGTGTTTTATTATATGCCTTGCTGCCATATTTAAGCCTCTTTGGATCTTGTCTAGATTCTTTAGTTTGATTTTGTCTATAATTATAACCATCTTCCATTTGTAGATATTGAGAATTATCACTTATCTTGAGATCATTCAATTTATAGAGCCATGGTAATGTAAGATACATTACCTTATGTTATATTCTTAAACCAATATATTTTTTGTTTCCAAATAAGCCTCCTCATTCCATGTTACCAACAATATGGGTCCACCAATGACCCGGGTCCGTGAGCTACCATATTTACCTGTGATATTTTACTTATGTGATGTTGATAGAGTTGCATATTTAAAGAGCATAAAATAACACATATGCATGATTTAAGCAAGAGGAAACATAACTATAATCAGGAACACAAGAACATGAGACATTTGATAATGAATTTCACCTAATGTGGGCTACATCTCTGGGCCCGGTGTCAAGATAGTGTAGGCGACTTCATATAATGTTGTAAGAGATGATGGTCTACATGGAATACTCCTTGCCATAACAAGGTCATATACCATCAAACAGAGTGACTTGTGTCTCCATGAGATGTTCCGCTTATAGGAACTCTCACTCAAGAAGGGCTTCCTTCAACATGACAAACTAACAAGATCTCACACAATTTGGAAACAATTATCTACTCGACATAGCTACACGAGGATATGGACAACAATATATAGTAATAAAAGATAAATAAATCTCACATAATGTGGCAATAATGATCCCACAACATAACATAAAACAAGGATCTCAAATGTAATACATCATCTCAGCAATAATTAAAGGAAAAAATACATGACTACATCATATAACTTCACTTCTGAAGTTGGCCAAAAAATAGAATGTTCAGCTATTGAATGTGACTGTACAAATGAATTTCTGGTGTCGAATAGTGTAAAATCGACCAATATCCACACATCAAATTATGACACTGTCAAAATCTAGGCCTTTAAGAATCTTTTAGATTCCTTGTGATTCTCCAAAGATGTTGTTTCATGGTCTGCATAGAAATACGTTTTTCAAATGGTGAATCGGATGTCGCCATTGTGTTCCCTATGAAATTTCGTGAAATTTAACTATAAATATGATACCATTTTGATAAAAGGAATTTTTACCTCCTTGGGAAAATTCTTCATTTCATGGTTCCACCCCTACATCTGGGCAAGGTTTTCCCTATCATGGTTCCACTCAGTTTGCGGTTCCACTATGTCTAGGTTCTACCATTTCTCCAAATCCACAATCTGCTCTGCTCTTACCACTCTGCCCCTGTGCAAATGAAAGTTTATGCTTTAAATAAACAATGTTGACATAATCTACAAAGCTTGCGCACTTGGCACACTAGTTGGCGAAACTTAATTAAAGGTTATGATTAGGGGCATTATGGGTTCCAAACCTGTCCCCACCAATTTTAACATAGGCACATTGTATTTTTGGCTCAGAGGTTAAGTTTTTGTGTTCTGGCTTGTATTGCATTATATATATGTAGTTGGTTATGATATGGGGTCACTACATGGGGGCAGTCCAACCCACATAGTTGATGTGGGTTCGATACACACTAGCCTCCCATTTAATTGGTGTCGGTTACAAGGCCAGAAGTGGCAGGTTTTGTCTGCTTTCCACCCCGCATTATATATATATATATATATATATCTATCTATCTATCTATCTATCTATCTATATATATATATATATATATATATATATATATATATATATATCTATATATATATATATATATATATCTATATCTATATCTATATCTATATCTATATCTATATCTATATCTATATCTATATCTATATCTATATCTATATCTATATATATATATATATATATATATATATATAAAGTGTGATTGGGGTGTTGTGGGGTTTGGCAGGGGTCACTACTCACAGACCCAATTAATTTTTATTTTATTTTATTTATTAGATTTAGACCCTATGGGTCAAAAAACCTCTGACCATAAAATACGGGTCATTGGGAGAATTAAATAGACCACAATTTCACCTTTTCTTGGGAGCCAAGTTCTTTGCCCCATCCTCAGTTAATTTGAAGGACAATTAATCCCCTCCCACTCGCCACTTTGACCAAAACACTGACTGACTCTAACTTCTCCGTACGAGCTCGGATTGGAGAGTCGTTTACACCGTTGGAATCAGAGCGACGAGCACTTCAATCTGGACCTTGTTGCAAAGAAATATGACCCCTTTTTACTTTTGACCTATTTTGGGTCCTCTTCGACTTCTAAGTGTTTCTAGATCCACCTATATCATTCCTCCCAACTAAGGAGCTTTTGGTCCTCCAAAAGCATGAACATAATCTACAACTTCTTTGTACTTTATCTACACCACAAGCATATTTACAATTCATCCTTCCTTTTCCTTCAACTATTTTCTTCAGAGCCATAAGCAATGAGTCAACATATGCATGCTCTGCAAACTTGTAGTACAATATTTTGCAAATCACATGTGGAATTACATGACCATTTATGACCCAAGCATCCCATACTTTCCATGAGTTTATAACGGTGGTAAATTTTACATCAAAATGGAAATGAGTACCCCAACTATCAATACAAGGCCAAACCACCATTGTTTCTTAGCAAGTGATGGAGAACACATCATCACTTTTACATTTTAAATTGCAACACATGATTTAAAAAGTAAGACGATAACAAGCTAACACATCTAGAAAAACCATCTCTCAATTATCAAAATAATACAAAGCATTAATTAATCATTTAAAAACAAAACATTACTTAATCATTTATTACTTAATATTTATTTATCCATAAAATAACCAAATATTAATATAAATAATAATTATTTATTTTATAAAAATAACAAAAATATTAACTCTATCATATATTTTATTTAATATTAATTATTAATATTATTTATCTAATTGACTATTAAGAAACTTAAATGTTATATATTTTTTTTAAACTATTAAAGTGATTAAAATATTATATTATTTAATATATATATATATATATATATATATATATATATATATATATATATATATATATATATATATATAATTTTAACCAATAATTATTCAATTACCAACTATAATAACGAGTAAACTTATCGAGACTCAATCAAAATTAAAACTCTAAACCTTACACTGAAATTGTGTTTAACCTATTGAACTTCAACCTAAGGCCATATGTCCCAAGACTAAATCCATTAGATTTAGTGGTAGTTACCATTTTTATTATGGAGTCGTAGAGTCACCTTCCATCAACATATTCCAACAAAGAGAGGAAACTTTAGTAGATGAATTTTATTTATTTATTTTAGTTTTTACTTTCCAAGCATTAATGTGCTACATCTCATTCATAGTAGTCTCTCATATATATATATGTGTGTGTGTGTGTGATATGTTACATTAAGGTTAAACACATATGTTATTCAGGTTTCTCATATTAGGTTGGTAACAATGCACTTCATTTTTTTTTAATGTAGTAAAGCATTAATGTTGAAAAATGTTTGTTAATAAAAAAATGGATTATTTTATGCAAAATTTCTATTTAAATCTTCCAACACTTTTGTCAAACTTTTGTCAAAACATAATTGAAAATTTTATAGTAATATTTAATGGTATTATTTTTGTTACAATTATTATTATCTCTATCATATTCATAATTGTGATATTGTCACTATAGCATACTCGTAATTGTGATATTATTACTATGTCACATTCATAATTGTGATATAACCATTACAATAGTATATCTTTACCATAGTAATTCCAAATTAATGTTTTATTTTTATTTATAACATAATTTTTAATATGTTGCGGAGATGTAACATGTGAATTGATTGAAAGTGGCAAAGGAGAGTTACATAAATAAAGAAAATATAGATCTTTTTAATGAAAAGATAATGAACAGAAGGGAGAAAAAAAAAGATAAATTATGAATTAATAAAAATACAAAGAAAAAACATGATGAAGGTATTGTTGTTAATAAAAATTACATAAATTAACATAACTAGCAGATGATGATATATAAACTTAAATAAGGAGTAAACAATATGAATATTAATTATCACATTATTATTCATTTAATCTTTTACTATGTATATTAAAACCTACAAACTCTTTGTTGGCAATATGATGCAAAGTGTTGTCCTTGATGGCAACCCACTTGATGAAGATGATGGCAACCTACTTGATGAAGTTACTCCTGTTTATTAATGATGTAAATCTGATGTATCTATAGCACAACTCTGATGAAACAATGAAAGGAATTTTAGTATGTGCAAGAATAATGATGAAAAAGGTATGACACAAGGCATACACAGTTTTGTCAAGGAGAAGTCGTGTATGTACGCCGAAAAGTACATGTCAAGTCGCGTATGCCCTATTGCGCTCTAAATCTCTAAAACCAAGGGAATTTACCATGGTATTGACCCATTGTTTTGAGTGTTTGATTATCTATTTGATCCCGTCCAGAAATACCATTGGTGTGGTGTGGTTTTGACTCATGGTATTGACAAAGGCCAAATCTATTTAAGGAAAACAAATTCATTGTGCAAGGGTGAGCAAGTGTCTGGACTTTAATGAATACTTCACTCTGAATTTAATCTATATGGTTGAACTTTGTTCTTAATCAATAGATCTGAATCTTTGATGCACCTGTGAATATGATGAAGGTTCAAAATCTCTAGATTTGGAAATGATGAATCTCTAAGATGATCTAAAAAGAGGTAATGAAGACCTGGCGCAAATCTGTTGAAGAAGTTGAAGAAATCTGGGTAAGCTCATAGATCTGGTCTGTTCTACAAATTTTATCTTTTATAGATCTATATGCAGGTTCATTTCATGGAAAGCGCGTATATACGCGGATCTATTTAAGAAAATGCGTGTATGGACTGTTAAGGGTTTTCTGAAAAGTGCACAAATATATTTGCGGGTTCACTTCATTAAAAGCACGTGTATACGCGGGTCTGTTTAAATAAAAGTGCGTATGATATCTGAACTGATGGTTGCTCAAAGCTGATTGAGTTTTCTGTATATCTATTCCGAAGTCTGGGCTATCTCTGATATTCTGGTTACAGTGGTTTCACTGTTCTATTTGATGCAATGGGAAAAATATGTTTGTTGATAAGTGAAGGATTGTGTTGAAGCTGATTGATCCAGTTTGAAAATTGATGAAACGTGGTCTGCAGTGGATCTGAGGGTTGAAGCCTTTAGTCTAAAGTAGAAGCTTTCTACCAGTAGAGGCTGGTGTTAATATCAGGGGGTAGTAGCTCCCTTCCAGGCGAGGTTGGTAAACGAGAGCAGGGGATTGTTGCTCCCTTCCAGGAGAGGCTAGTAAACAAGAGAAGGTTATAGCCTTCTTCAGGTGGGTGCCTGCATGCTGGTATGAGTCTGCGCCAGTACATGATTGTAAGAAGTTTTCTTAATAATAAATATTGAATACTGAGACAACGGAAGCGGTGGTTTTCTCCCGAATTGGGTTTCCACCTAAAATCTTGGTGTTCATGTGTGTTGCTTATATGTGATGATTATTCTGTTCTTTCTGCACCTGTTTATTGTCCTTTAAACATCTGATGAATAATTAATGCAATGATGTAAGTCAAGTTTTAAATGCATAATTAGTTCACTGGATATACGCGAGTTCTGTAAAGGATTTCCCCGTATATATGTGAGTTGGCTTCAGGAAAGTGGTATATGAGTTTTTAAGAAAGAAATATCAAAGTTTTATTATCTGCACTAAATACTAATTCACCCCCCCCTCTCAGTATTTTTCCCAACAATTGGTATCAGAGGAGGTCCTTCTGAAAAAGCTTAACCGCTAGAAGGAAGATCAAGCAAGATGAGCAATCAAGAGGGAACATCATCTATCAAGCCTCCACTCTTCAACGGAAGTAATTTAATCTTCTGGAAAATAAGGATGAGATCTTATCTTCAGTCTATGTGAGTAGATATATGGGCTATTGTTGAACAAGGATATCAATATCCAGCCACTGTACCAATAGATGCAACAGAAAAGAAGAATTATGAGACAAATACAAAGGCGGTCAATGCTCTATTGGGGAGTCTAACTGAATCATAATTTTTCAAGGTCATGCAGCTGAATATAGCAAAGGAAATATGGGACAAAATCATTCTAAGTTATGAAGGTGATGCAAAGGTAAAAAGTGCAAAACTCCAAACTCTCAGAATAGAATATGAAAATTTAAAGATGCATAGTGATGAGAGTATTACTAGTTTCTTCTTACGTCTTGATGACATTGTAAATCATATGAGAAATCTGGGAGAAACAATAGTCAAATCTACTTTGGTTGAGAAAATTCTAAGATCACTAACGGCAAAATTTGAGTCAAAAGTTTCTGCTCTTGAAGAAAAACAGGATCTTCAAAATCTTACTGTGGTGTAGCTTCATGGCATACTAACTGCTTATGAAATGAGAAGAGGAGGACCATCTGAAGTCAAAGAAGCCATTTTTAGAGTTTCTAGAAAAGGGAAAGGAGTACAAGAAGCAGAAGGATCAGGATATATCTCAGAGGAAGATGAGGTAAATTTTGTAAAGAAACTTCAACTTGGCACAGGACGGTTCAAAGGTAAGCTTCCTTTCAAATGTTTTAATTGTGGAAGAGTTGGTCATTATGCTACTAAGTGTCCTCATAAATAAACACCTGCAAAACGGAAGGAAGTAGCAAGAAGGAATAAGAACTGGTCTAGCACTAGAAAAAGTTACTATACTCATGAAGACAGTGATGGGTTATCTGATAGTGAGGAAGAATGTGAACAAGATCTTAGACTTCTCATGGCATTTGAAAAAGAATCTATAGAAGGAAATGATACTTTTATGGATGCTCTAGAGGACAATGATTTTCTTGATGAAAACAATCAACTCAAAATATGTCTAGAAGAAAGTAACATAATCATAGAGACTCTGAAAAATCAGATTGAAGAAGAAAAGAAACACAATGAGAATTTAGAATGTGAAGTAGTAAGTCTAAGAAAAGAACTTGAGAAAGTAAAGACTCTGAATCTTAGATTTGCTAAAGGATCTGAAACCTTAGATGAGATTATCAAGGTACAACGTTCTCCTCTTATAAAGACAGGTCTTGGATATACAGGAGAATCTTCTCAGGCTTCAGCACCAAATTCTCTAAAAGCAGCTACAACTGGTTTACAACAACCTACCACTCAGCAAAGGAACAAAGAATCTTTACAGGTAAAGCATGATCATCTCAATTCAAGGAACACTAACAGGGAGATCTTTCAAAGAAGCTACAACCAACAGGTAAATTCAAATAGAAGATTACATGATCGCAGAAATTTTTACTTCAATGGACAATGTTTCTCATGTCACAACTTTGGTCATAAAGTTGTTCAATGTGTTGCATATAAAACCATCATGACAAGAGAAGCAAGAAAGAAAAGGAATGATATTGAAACAAAAAAGAATATTTATAACAACTTTTCTCCTCTTCTAAATGAAGTAGAATGTGCTTATTGCAATAACTTTGGCCATAAAGAATCTGAATGCAGAAGCAAAGTTCAGCCAAAAGAGCATCTTCCTTCAAATTCCAAAGTATGGAAAAAGAAGGAATTACAGGTTGAAAATTGTGGCATAGTTTTATTTGCAGAAGGTGAAGAAAATCAGTGGTACATTGATAGTGGAGGCTCAAGACACATGACAGGTGACAAAAACAAGCTTCTTGCATATAGTGCTCTAGAAAAGGAAAAGAATGTTACATTTGGAAATGATACTCCTGCGGTAATTAAGGGAAAAGGGTCTGTGTTCCTAAAAGAAAAAGTGAAAGCTAATGATGTCATGTATGTGGATGGATTAAGGCATAACCTGTTAAGTGTAAGTCAAATGTGTGATCAAGGAACTGAAGTTGTCTTTAGTTCAAAAGAATGTGTGGTTCATGATCTTGATACAGGTAAAAAAATTATAAAAGGAAAAAGAACTCCCAGCAACCTGTATGTATTGAAGAACTGCAAAGAACAATGTCACTTGAGTAAATCTTTAGAAAACTGTCTATGGCATAGAAGGTTGGGGCATCTAAGCTTCTCTCAAATCAACAAATCAAGCAAACTTAATGTTGTTCGTGGTCTTCCCAATATTACTCTACCTGAAAGTATCATATGCAAATCATGTCAATTCGGTAAGAAAACCAGAGTGCAATTTAATGCCAAGGAAGGATCATCAAGTAAGCCTCTTGAACTCATTCATACTGATATATGTGGACCTACGAGGAAAAATTCACCACGTGGTGAAGAATACTATATCTTATTTATTGATGATTTCTCTAGAATGTGTTGGATTGGGTTGATTAAACACAAAGATGAGGCATTTGAAAAATTTCAGATCTTCAAAGCACTGGTTGAAAATGAATTAGATCTAAAAATCAAGTGTCTTAGATATGATCGAGGAGGAGAATATACATCAGATGAATTCCTTGAATATTGTGAACAACATGGCATAAAAAGACAATTTTCTGTAGCTGGCACTCCACAACAAAATGATGTAGCAGAAAGAATGAATAGAACCGTTCAAAAAATGGCTAGAGCTATGCTTGATGATTTCGGAAGACCTAACACCTTTTGGGGAGAAGCAGCACATACAGCGGTAAATATTCTTAACCAGGCACATGTTCGTGTAAATAGTGATAAAACGCCATATGAACTCTGGTATGGTAATCCTCCCTTTGTGAAGCATTTTAGAGTTTTTGGAAGAAAATGCTTTATCAAAAATAATGATGAAAAAATTGGGAAGTTTGAAACTAGAGCAGATGAAGGAATACTTCTTGGGTACTCCTCTAGGAGTAGAGCATATAAATGTTACAATACAAGACTCCGGAAAATTGTTGAATGTATTGATGTTGTTATTGATGAGTCTCCTGCAGCCCCAAAAGAAGAAAAACAAACAACAAATGAAGATGATGAAGACTTATTTTCTTCTACATCAAATAGCAATGATATAGACAGTGAAGCCAATGAAGAACCTGAAAATGATTTATTTGAAAAAGCTCCATCCAGATATGTTCAAAAGAATCATCCAGCATCTCAAATTTTGGGAGATAAGGGATCAGGTGTACAAACAAGGAGGACCCTTGTGGGATATTCTAGCTATCTGGCATTTCTATCCACTATTGAACCACACAATGTCAATCAAGCTAGCAAAGATGAACGTTCAGTTCAAGCCATGAATGAAGAGCTTGATCAAATTGAAAAGAATCACACTTGGGAATTAGTTCCAAGACCTCATAACAAAAATGTCATTGGAACTAAATGGATATTCAAAAACAAGTTAAATGAGAATGGGGATGTTGTAAGAAACAAAGCTAGACTTGTTTGCAAGGGGTATACTCAACAAGAAGGTATAGACTTTGAAGAAACTTTTGCTCATGTAGCTAGACTTGAAGCCATAATAATGTTTCTTGCTTTTTCAAGTTTTCAACAAATCAAAGTCTATCAAATGGATGTTAAATCTGCATTCCTCAATGGTGATCTAGAAGAAGAAGTTTATATAGAACAACCAGAAGGATTCATTTTGGGAAATGACAAAAATCTTGTTTGTAAACTTAAAAAGGCTCTATATGGTCTCAAACAAGCTCCAAGGGCATGGTATTATCGTCTTGACAAATATCTTCATCAACAAGGATTTTCAAAGGGGTCTGTTGATAGCAACTTATACACAAAAATTGAAAATGATAAACTGTTGATTGTGGTTGTTTATGTTGATGATATCATTTTTGGAAGTAATGAAGAATCTATGAGTCAGAAATTTGCTTCTGTCATGTAGCAAGAATTTGAAATGTCTTTACTTGGGGAACTAACATTCTTCCTTGGCTTGCAAGTGCATAAAACTACAGATGGTATGTTCTTATCACAAGAAAAATACCTTAAGCAAATTCTGAAAAAGTATGGCATGGAAGAGTGCAAACCTGTAAGTACACCAATGATAACCGGATGTAATCTCAGTTCTCATGATGATTCTCCCACGGTGAATCAACCAGAATACAGATCTATGATTGGAAGCCTACTTTATCTCACTGGGACTAGACCGGACATTATGCATGCAGTTGGGATTGTTGGACGATTCCAAGCTAATCCAAAAGAGTCTCACCTTCAGGCTGCCAAAATAATATTCAAATATCTACAAGGAACTCAAGACTTTGGACTATGGTATCCAAATAATGCTGATATTACTCTTCATGCTTACACTGATGCAGATTTGGCTGGAAATGTTGATGATCAGAAAAGCACTAGTGGTGGTGCATTCTATATGCGGCCCCAGTTAGTATCTTGGTTCAGCAAGAAGCAAAACTCTATTGCTTTATCTACAACAGAAGCAGAATATGTGGTTGCCGCATCATGTTGCACTCAACTTCTTTGGATGATGAAAAACTTACAAGATTTTCAAATCAAATGTTCACCACCTATCTCCATTATGTGTGATAATACAAGTGCCATCAGTATCTCAAAAAATCCTATTATGCATTCGAAGACCAAACACATTCCCATCAAGTATCACTTCTTACGTGAACAAGTGCTTGAACAAAAGGTGAAGTTGGAGTATGTTCCCTCCAAAGAACAAGTTGTTGATATATTTACCAAACCTCTGCCCAGGGAAGCGTTTGAATATCTCAGACATAAGCTAGGAGTAGTCTCTGCTATGCAGAAAATCAGAACAGCTTAAAATTCATAAGTTTAAAGTGGATACGCGGGTTTCCTGAAAGACAGTCGCGTATATACGCGAGTTCATACAAAGAAAACCACGTATGGTTGGTTGCTGACAATTTTTTTTTGGAGTCAGCTTTCTTCAGCACAACTGCAGCGCTGCTTGGTATCTCTGATACTGTTTGGTATCTCTGGTGGTGTTCCAGTTCTCATAATTCTGTTTCATTCTCTGATGATTTGATGATTTGTTGTTGAAAGTGCTTAGATTGCACAAACTAAGGGGGAGCCCTGGTCATATGGAAAGGATGCTTGGATGCACAGGTTCAGTGGGAGAATTAGCCTTGCTGAGTGTAATGCATTGTTGGCATCATGATGATTCTGAAATATGATCTCTCTTTTAAGGTCTTGTTGGTATTGGTCATAAAAAGTCATAATTGAATTTTGCTGTAAAGGTCATGATGAGACCAATGATGTAAATTGTAATATTCAGTCATGTCAGGACTTGTTCAAATTTGTAAACCCACTTGGATGGGTAGTTGAGTCAAAATGTGTAAACCCTCTTGGTTGGGTATTTGTGTCTCTTCTGTAAATCCACTTGGTTGGATCTTTGATGTAAGTATGAGTCCTTGGTGATAGGAAAGGTCATAGAGTCATGAACTTCATTGTAGAATATGATTGAAGACACAGCATGAACTCAGGGGGAGCATGGTAACTTCAGTACACATCCAATCTACAGCACTCTACATGAGGAGAAATATCTTGTGTTGGTTTTGATCTGCCCTTCGTCCTTGATGTCAAAGGGAGAGAGTAACATGGTGTTTGAATAAGGGGGGAGTAACATGGTTATTGTATAATGGTTAGAATCAACGTATCCATCTGTTGTGATGATCAAACACCATCGTAGTTGCCATCAAGTCCAAAGGGGGAGATTGTTGGTAATATGATGCAAAGTGTTGTCCTTGATGGCAACCCACTTGATGAAGATAATGGAAACCTACTTGATGAAGTTACTCCTGTTTATTAATGATGTAAATCTGATGTATCTACAGAATAGCTCTGATGAAACAACCAAAGGAATTTCAGTATGTGCAAGAATAATGATGAAAAAGGTATGACACAAGGAATACGTAGTTTTGTCAAGGAGAAGTCACGTATGTACGCCGAAAAGTACGTGTTGAGTCACATATGCATTATTGCACTCTAAATCTCTAAAACCAAGGGAATTTACCATGGTCTTGACCCATTGTTTTGAGCGTTTGATTATCTATTTGATCCCATCCAGAAATACCATTGGTGTGGTGTGGTTTTGACTCATGGTATTGACAAAGGCCAAATCTATTTAAGGAAAAGAAATTCATTGTGCAAGGGTGAGCAAGTGTCTGGGCTTTAATGAATACTTCACTCTAAAGTTAATCTGTATGGTTGAACTTTGTTCTTAACCAATAGATCTGAATCTTTGATGCACCTGTGAATATGATAAAGGTTCAAAATCTCTAGATCTGGAAATGATGAATCTCTAAGATGATCTGAAAATAGGTAATGAAGACCTGGCGCAAATCTGTTGAAGAAGTTGAAGAAATCTGGGTAAGCTCATAGATATGGTCTATTATGCAAAGTTTATCTTTTATAGATCTATACGCAGGTTCATCTCATGGAAAGCGTGTATATACATGGATTTGTTTAAGAAAATGCACGTATGGACTGTTAAGGGTTTTCTGAAAAGTGCACAAATGTATACGCGGGTTCACTTCATTAAAAGCGCGTGTATACGCGGGTCTGTTTAAATAAAAGCGCGTATGATATCTGAACTGATGGTTGCTCAAAGATGATTGAGTTTTCTGTATATCTATTCTGAAGTTTGGGCTATCTCTGATATTCTGGTTATAGTGGTTTCACTGTTCTGTTTTATGCAATGGGAAAAAGATGTTTGTTGATAAGTGAAGGATTGTGTTGAAGCTGATTGATCCAGTTTGAAAATTGATGAAACGTGGTCGGCAGTGGATCTGAGGGTTGAATCCTTCAGTCTAAAGTAGTATTTTTCTACCAGTAGACGCTGGTGTTAATATCAGGGGGTAGTAGCTCCCTTCCAGGCGAGGCTAGTAAATGAGAGCAGGGGATTGTTGCTCCCTTCCAGGAGACGTTGGTAAACAAGAGAAGGTTATAGCCTTCTGCAGGTGGGTGCCTGCGTGCTGGTATGAGTCTGCGCCAGTACATGATTGTAAGAAGTTTTCTTAATAATAAAGATTGAAGACTGAGACAACAACAGCGGTGGTTTTCTCTCGAATTGGGTTTCCACCTAAAATCCTAGTGTTCATGTGTGTTGCTTATATGTGATGATTGTTCTATTATTTCTGCACCTGTTTACTGTCCTCTAAACATCTGATGAATAATTAATGCAATGATCTAAGTCAAGTTTTAAATGCATAATTAGTTCACTGGATATACACGAGTTCTGTAAAGGATTTCCACGTATATACGCGAGTTGGCTTCAGGAAAGTGGCGTATGAGTTTTTAAGAAAGAAATATCAAAGTTTTATTGTCTGCACTAAATACTGATTCACCCCCCCTCTCAGTATTTTTCCCAACACTCTTAGAAGCTTCTCATTAATATAAAAATAAAATAAAATTATTATGCCTATATTTAACAACAATAATAAGAAATTTAATTAATCACTTTTAACTTATTTAATACATTATTATGATAACAAAGAAATAAAAAAAAAAAGTTTTAGGGATAGAATAACATGTTGAAGGAACATATAACAAGTTGGATTAGTATGAGAGAAAGAGTTAATATTTTTGTTTGCAAAAGTATTTTTAAAATAAATAAGTGTAAATTTAGGTATACATATTCTAATTATGTAACAATACAAAGAGGAGAATATATAATTTTTTTTTTGGCTTGACCCACAAGGGATTTGAACGTTGAATCCCATGGTTTACATTACACTTCATAAAACGACGATCGCTAATTGTGTTCCCCCCACGGGCTGAAGAGAACACACGATGTTGAAATCATCTAGATTACATAAAAATGTATTAGTAATAAAAGGATGATAGAAAGTGTGCATGGTGAAAACATGTGATAAGGAGTGTGTCAAGGAAGATCAAAGATTGTAGTTGAAAATAAAGTGATAGAAATTGATTTGAAGTTTCAAATGCACTTCTACAATACAATACCATAACATTTTTATTAGGGTCTCCTGGTAGTGTGTTTTCCTTTTAGTTTATGTTATTTGTAATACACTTTCCAATGAAATAATGGGAGTGACAATTTGTGTCACAACACCACACATTTGTGTCATATATATTAGCATTAACCATAGTGATATTTCTTCTACATCATCTTATGCATCCCAAATATAAATTTGTGTTAATTTTGTATCGGGGTGTGAATTTGCATCGTCTGTACTGATACATGATATAAAATTGGTACTAAAGTACTTTCTTACATTAATTTGAATTCTTCTATACAATTTCTCATTTTTCCCCAATTTTATTAAAAAATGACTTAATAGCTTTAAATAAGAAAATTTAAAGAACAAAAATTGAGAATAAAACAACAATAAGAATAGAAAATACTCAACAAATTGATAATGGATCTCTCTCATGGGATATATCTTTGGGTCCACTTTAAAATAGGAATTGATCCATTAAAAATGATGTAACAAGTTAAGCTCTATATAAGCTCCATGTTAACCCCAATGCCTTTTCTTAAACCCTAGATATTGACTGATCACATTTCTATTATTATGTTTTTATGTATGTTATAACCTCTCATGTTCTCATTCCCTTTGTCTCCTATATATACACACTAGGGAGAGTTAGTCCTAGAACCAGTAAATATTGTCTTCTATAATGTATTCATTGTAAAAGAAGGTTTTCCCCTTGAACATGACAATAATTATCAATTTATTATAATTTTGAAGGCACAAAGTCCAAAAAATTTGGTATTAGAGCTCATGATCCTAGTGTTTTTGCTGCTTCAATTAGGTCATTGTGGATTTTTTTGCTTTAAATTTTCTCTCAGAGGTTTCAGATGGTGAAACTTGGAGAATGTTTAGAAGAAATATTTAGTAATATTTGGTTCAGATTTTAAATATTGGTTAGCTATTATTTTATATATATGCTCCAAAGAAGTTAGGGCACTTGAATGCTCCTTAAATCAATCCTAAATAGGTTAGTTCAACATTTTCGCTATGGTTTTTTTGGTAGGTTTTGTATTATGAAATTTGAACCATATTGAGAATAAATATTTGTGAAGATTTGGTTCAAATTTGAAATTTTGGTTCACTATAATTTCATATATATGCTTTAAGGAACTATGGGTTCCTGAATTCTTCTAAAATTAGTTTAAAATAGGTTAGTTTGGAATTTTTGCAATGAATTTTTTTGGAGGTTTTAGATAATGAAATTTGAAATATATGAAGTGTAAATCTGGAGGAACATATTATTCAAATTTTAGAATTTATTTTATATACTTTTGGAGTTATACCCTGTGGATGTTAGGATTTGTGAACAATCCTAAAATAAAATTTAAGCAAATCTTCTTGGTATTCTTGTTATATCTTTTTTTTGGGCACTTTTTAGAGTGTGAAATATTTAGTGGTTTCAAGAGAGATTAAAAATTCCCTTAAGTAAAAATTTCATAATTGTATTTGAGGAATTCAACATGTGGTACATTATACAAATATGTTCATGGGAGGTGACAACATATCAAGAAGATTTAGGAATGCGTAAAAGAAACATCAGAGTATTATAAACAAATGGTTCAAATCAAGAAGGATTCAATTGTCAAATATGTATCAAGAAAAGCTCCATCCATTCACATATTCTCCAAATTAAGGTACACAACTCATAAGCGAGTGAATATAGATTCCCATAGATGTTCATACAGTGAGATATTTTTAGATGAAAACTGTGTGAAGAGTATAGCTTGTGAAATGTTTTAGGTGGAAACTCCACGCATAAATAGGGGTTAGAGAGATTTTTTTATTGTGAGTGAGCGGTGAGAGGGAAAAAAATAGAATAGGAAGAAATATAGACATTGAATAAAATACAATCAAAATCTAAGAAGGGGAAAAGGTAAAATGGATTGATGTAATAACATGAAAGTAATACAATGACGGTGAAATTTAAAAATAAGTAAGAAAAAATATAAAAAAAAGGAGGATGTGGGGGGGAATACAAAGGGAGCGGGGAGGGGGGGAGGTTTAATTTATTAAAATATTGAATTAATATATATATATATATATATATATATATATATATATATATATATATATATATATATATATATATATATATAAAGAAAAATTTGGTTCGAATAGGTACAAAAGGGGAAAATGTGGCTTAAAATTATATAGAAAGGTTAATGATAAAATAAAGTTCATAAAGGGAATAAATTAAAATTAAATATTATATAAAAGGAAGGGGGAAATATAGACAAATATGGGATTTGGATAGGCTGGGGGGTCAAGTTCATTAAAAATAGAGTCTCCGAGGGGGTTTGGGTTTGGGTTTGGGTGTGGGTGTGGGGGTGGGGGTGGGTGTGGGGGGGGGGGGGGGGGGTGGTGCGGGGGGAGGCTAAAAACTAATGAAGGAAAATATATTAGGAAATAAGAGATGTGAGAATAAATGAAAATAGAGAATCGAGAAGGAAAATGGGGTAGAAGAGATAAAATAAAAATGTTAAGGAGGAGGGGGGAAAATATAGGGCTACAGAAAGAAATGAAGAGAGGTTATAATCAAGACAACTCAAGAAAAAGGGAGAGGGGAGATTATTATATAGATTAATTGATTAGATAATGGATGACAAGTTTCCAAGATTGGTTTATCCTCTCTCCATCTTATATATTGAAATTGTGTGGACGATTTTATATTTGAAGAGCTTCCCAAATTAAGCAGGAGTTATGAAAAGGAATAGATGCTAATACTTTGGTTTGATAAAAATAAATGAGATGCTTGGAATGGAAGAGTGCCTAGAAATGGATGAATTTCATATGCTATTATGGGTAGTGTTAGCAATGTTATATTTAATATGGGATATGAAGGAATGGTTGGTTTATCCAATGTAAAATTTCCCACAATAACATGGAATTTTGTAAACCCTTGAACCTTACATGGGATTAGATTTATCCTATCCTAGACAAAAAATTTATTTAAGGGTTTTATCAAGTTTAAAGGTATTTTTAATATTTACCTTATATAATATCTTTATAAATAATTTTTGTGGTACTTTTTATGTACAAATGAGTAATGAGGGAACTGAGCAGAGAGAAGATGGGATTTATGGTAAAATGATGTTTTAATTTGAGAGGTGGTGTAGCCATTGGATTTAACAGCTTGGGTAAGATGAATATTTTCCTTATGTAAGATCTGAGGAGTATAAATTTTGAAGGCTTATGAGATTAGGATTTTAAGAACAACTGGCTTTTGGGAAGGGTGGTGATGGGACTAAGTGTGAAGATAGTAGTCAGTATGGGTATATTTTCTATAAAATTGGTGGTTTAGACATCCATCAAGAAAGTGGGTTATAAGGACATCCAAAAAGGGAAGGTATTTATCAAGTTTTATCTTCATGGTGGGCTGAATATGATGTGAAATTATATTAATGCTGGAAAGAAAGGCATTAAGTGCGAGAAGGCCATGTGCCATATGATTAAAGTGTCATCTACAAACCAATACCAACATTTTGGTTTTTGACGCCAATATTTTGAGGCCAAGGTTTCAAAATATTTCTTATAGATATTAACAACAACTTGGGATAAAGAGGATCCCACAACTTTACCCTTCATACGCTCATACAAGGCTCCTTTGAAATAGAGGAAAATGGATGAGAGACCAATACGAATGAGGTTGAGGGTTTTAGAGACAACAGGCATAGATATTATGTCGATGGCTTCAGGAATATGGATTTTTATGAATAAGGAGACCATGTCAAAACTAACCAAAAGGTATTTCTAGTCAATATGAATTTTATTTGGTTTTTAAATGAAATTAGTTGAATATTTGATAAACGAGAGGGTATATCCAAGAAAGGAATGGAGTTTCTTGGCCAAAAAAAGGCCAAGGGAATGGATGGGGGATCTAATGGAATTGAAAATATGTTTTAGGGGAACACCGAATTTTGTTCTCATTGAGATAAGGTTATTCAAAATGATTTATATTAAATTGAAGAAATGGGTTGTTAATATAGCCATCCTCAAACGATGTTGATACTCTTGCATTTTTCCTTCTTTCACCATAATTCATTACCCTCCAAAAAGGCACAATATTTCTAGCATTTTTAGTAGTTCCAACTCTATTATCCTTCTCACTAAGGTACACTTCAGCAAGTTTTATCTTAATTTATTATCCCAATTGGTATTTTCTCTGCATCTCAAACTCTCATCTTTAATGTAGTTTTATATTTGGACTACCATTGAGAATCAATCATTTTTATCTTCTTTTTGTTTATATTTGAAACATATTCTAATATTCAAATTAAAAAGTTTAAAAATCTCTATTCCGGGCACTTTGGATCCATTTTTAACTCTTAGCCTATCATTTTCTTTCCAATCCCCTCATAATTTTAATCTTTTACCCTACATATTTATTCCATTTTTGGGTTATTTTTTTCACAATCATCCATTTTCAATCACAACCAAGCCTCTAGTGCTGAAACAGGTCATGAATCCAACCAGTATTTCATGCATCCCTCCCATTCTTATATTTGTAATCTAAACTATTTTGAACCTCTTTAAAATGTTGCCACTACCCTTCAAATTCCATGCTATTTATTTTATACAACATTACTGCAACCTCTCTCTACTAGCTAGGGCCATATCTCTAATCTAGATAACGCTTTGTTGTCACTATTGAGGCTATAAACCAAAGACTTAAATCCCTCAAGAGAACAATAATAGCCAAATTATTATTTTCCTCAATGCATAGATTTTTGTTTTGATTATAATTCCTTTTCCTCTGCAAATATTCTTCCAACCCAAGCCTCATATTTCTCGATTGTCTCATCATTTTTAGGTTTCCTCAAGGTGAACTTGATTCCTTAGTTATCAGTGTATCACACAAAAAATCACATATTGATAGCCACTAAAACCTTAATTTCATATTATTATGTGAATTTTTTTAACTTTAGATATTTCAATTCCTACATTTGCCAAAAATTTTCAGTTACTTGATACTTATAATCCCCCCATGCCCCCAACCATGGAGATGGGGGAGTTGAGGAAGCAGGGTGAGGCAGCTGAACCCTGGTTGTCTCGACCTTCATTCATGCCTTCCTTCACCTATATGTCACGACATTTCCCTTGTCGGATTTTCTTATGTAGTTTTTGGTGCCCCATCTGCGACATGCTAGGTGTGCCTTTTGTTGGGTACTACCATCGTGGTTTCTTCAGGGGCTTTCTTCTCAGGGTATTCATTTGTGTTATCGCATGTGGTTCTCTATGGGAATATTTGAGGGAGTGGTAGGCTGCTGATCTGAAAATGGTCTAGATAACTTGTATGTATTTCAATAACCTACCACTCAGTTTTAATTAAAATGATCTAGCTTTTTCTTGACAATTTTGCGGAATTATTTACTTGAAAGTGGTGTATGAATTTTTACTGTTTATGTGTCTTAAATTCATTTTTTCTTGCTGTAATTTAACATGTATGACAGCAAAATAATGCAAAAAATAATCATTCAAAGACAACAACAATTTTAATCTAGGAGTTCACCCGAAATCTCGTGAGCTATGTCTCCTTTGAGCGTTGTCATCTTGACTAAGCTCTTTGGGATTATGATAAAAAATTTTACAAAGTAAATACTTAATTCCAATGAATATAAAAATGATCCAAAGGACTGAAAATACCATAAATATCCCTCAATTGGCTGTCCAAACTCTGAAAAATAACTTTAGGCTCTTGTTGACACGATTCCTTCTGTTAGTGCACTAAGCTACTGTGAGCTTCTAAATGGCACAAACTCCCTCAGAATTATGTTTCTATCACTGAAACCATTCCTTCTGTATCCAATACACATCATACACCAAATACCAACTGATAAATTTCTCAAATTGAGCACTTCATTCCCAAAATACGCTATCCTCCATAGTTTGCATAGGGCTGCCCAAAAGTTCAAATCAACTTCTCAAGATGAATAAGTTCTCAAAATGTTCTAAAACCACTTCCATTGGTTCCAAAATGTCTGAAATAGCCAGGTTAGACTATTCGTTCATCAAAAATGGCCTCTGGCTGCTCCGGTTTCGCCTCAATCACCAATTTGCACCCCTTGGCACTAGGGTCAAGGAAGACTTCTCTGCTAAGTTTTCGACCTCTAGAAGTCTTAAAAAATTGCTGAAACCTCTATAATTAGATTCAAAATTATGTTTTCAGTTAATAATTACCACTGGTTCACCGTAAAGGTCTCAAACAGCTCTTTCTAAGCCTTACACTGCTGCTAGTAAAAGCTGGCACTAATGAACCCTGTAACTTTGCTGAAGATTTTCGGCCTTCAAATGTTCTTTACAGGCTTTTATAACCATCTGCGCAACCACTTGCCACTTGGCTCATGGTTTCATGCCTCTTCTATTTTTTTGCAGGGTTTTCTTTTTTGTATTCTAGTTGGGGCTTATTGATGGTGGGTTTTGGTGGCTCTATAAGACGACTAATACGTTTCCCACGACCTTGGATTTAGCTGGCATAATTGGCATCATCTCTAATCTAGGGTGTGTTTGGGTATGTCGCGACTTTTTCTTCCACTGCATTTTTTGTCTCTTTGTAGAGGAAGAATTCGTTTTTGGATGCTAGGTGGACACCATGATTTTTTGATGGGATCTAATGCCCTTTTTTTTATTTTTTGGCCTCATTTTGGTCCTTTATCTTGAGATTATAGGGTAAATTTTGCCTCGTCTTTGAGATTTATGATTTTTCATTTGCCGGGGTTTCAGACCTGTTGTTAGCCATTTTTTGTGGTGAGGGTTTCTAACACGATTCTTTTATTCTTTGATTAGTCTTGAGGTGTTATTTCTCAAATGATTTTCAGTATGTGCAAAATGTAACTTTATTCTTCTATTTGATGAATAAAATTACATGTTTTTTTCTCAGGAAAAAAAAATCTCCCCGTTTCTCCTTTAACTCTTATTATCAATATATTAATCATAATATTATTAATTTTCATATGATTAATCATAATATTAATAATAATTCCAATATCTCTAATGGAAATGATAATCACTTTGAATAGAATTATAAGAGCTTATTTACTTTGTTTCCAATTTGATCAAATCCAACCTTCTTTCACCTTATATAAAACATTATCTCGTCTAACTATATTATCATTAATAATTCCCCTTTGATATATAACGTTCAACATATAACTTCCTCAATTAAAGATAAAAAATTTTATTCTTAATAAAATTTCTCATAAGTAAAATAATATTAATTCTTTTGTGAACATATATTTTTGTTCAAATTCATATAATAAACATGAAAAAATCCTTATCCCTGGTCCCTCTATTATTATTAATCATTCTTCCCATGAACTTGATCCCCCTACCATCTATTTCCTCAAAAAATGTTTTAATTTTTCCATAGCTACTCATTGCATTCCCATTGAGAAAATCTTTTTCTTTATTGAATCTATTTCACTTAACCTTGCCACACATATCACTAAATAAATATGATAGGAGAGCAAAAGAATTATTTTTCAAGAAAAAACCCCAAATGTAATTTATCTAAAGAAGAATTTGAAGAAACCCGCAAATGATATTTATCGATAAGAAGGGGGAATCTAGTTTAGAATATAATGGAAGATTTTGGAATAGTCATAACTGGGTGGTCTAAAAATACTCCCTAAATCAATAATTAGGTGGAAAATGATTGTTGAATCATAAAATTATTTCCATATAAGAACATAAACTACTATGTGATGTCGTCGAATTAGTGTTTTTCACGATATAAAATATTATGTAAACAAGAAGATTTAAGATTTAATCTTTGTGGGTCAAGCCAATAAAGAAATATGGTCATGCTAGTCCCCGACTAAAGCCAATAAAAAAATATGCTCACGCTGAGAGTTGGTATAGCCCAGTCCCCGACTAATTTAACCATATAGGTCATATTTCATTTACTAGGAATCCGTAGTACGAATTTCTTTGTCAATCCATTAATAAAAAATCCAATCTTCTTTGAGTTACATAAAAGGTTTGAATCATGCCATCAACATATCATATTGTTATTTTCTCTTGACCGTATATACAACTACAGCTAATGAAATCATAACAAGAGTCATTGGATTCTAGATTCTCC